>JAULCD010169123.1:0-10893 GCA_032361085.1 Calliostoma canaliculatum
TGCTGCTGAAAGCCTTCTTCTTGCCATGTTCACATGCATTGATGGCAGAAGTGACGATGTGCAACTTTTATACCCCACATATTGCGTGACATTGAAAGTGGTTTTCCTGAGACACGAGGATACCATGCTTCACATGTACCAAGGAATGTGTTTAGGCGTTCGTTTTCAATCAGAAACATGTTGTTTCAGTAGCTAGCAGGTACTGTCAGACATATTCATAACAATCTTATCATGATGAGTAAAAACAGCATCACTGCCACAACATATATCAGGGGCGCTTAACTACTTGTGATGTGTATATTTTAGACAGGTCGATGTGTGTAAACAAGTGATAATCTACAATATTCTACCGCTTCACAGAAAAATGTTATGGCATGTAATAGACTTTAAATTGTAATCAGTTATTCTAACACACTTTTGACAGCCTAAAATTTAGAATGTAATAGATTTTACATTGCCTAAATCAGTTAGAATACATAAAAAAACTATGTCGCTCTTGCCAAATTAGTTGCCCAAGCCAGGCCGCGACAAATGTAGTGTCACGTGATCAGCTGTCTACAGCTGAAACGTCAAAGATAATGTACAATTTAAAGCTACTTTCTTTTTGGCATGGACAAGGAAAGTGGATTACATTTCAATTTACAATGATTGTTTATTTGCAGCTAATATACACACAACTATTGTGTATCACGTGAAATCAAGCTGTGCAAATCTCTTATCGTATTTGCTATGGGTAATATAGAACAGCCGTTCTGTTAGCCCCAATCGAGGATAGTTAATATACAGGCAAATGCAAACTTAAAACAAATAGGTTTTAATGATTTTTTAAATTGTTTTGGCATCTTAGAAAATAGTTAAAGTATATTCTACCTTCCTGAACTCTTATAATTTTAAAAGAACGTGGACGCAAGAGTTCTCGTTCTTTGACTAAACTAGTTCAGCACAAAACTATACTTATCAGACAACACATGACGGTAGAGCATAATTTATTTCGTAAACATCTGACGATGACACCGCTGAACATTGCCTGTCATATAAGATACATGCTATAGACGGGGTAGCACAAAAAACGTCACTTTATTTATTTTTTCAATATATTTCAACAATGTCAAAATAACTCTTGTCTAAAAAAATAAAAATAAAACGTATCGCAAATAAATGTGCTGAGTGTGAAAATGTACATTTTGCATATCATTTTTTTAACCAGATGATTACCTGTAAAAAATTCTGGTATAAAACAGGTACATAAATGTTCTTTAGCATTAATACAATCAGTTACCAAACACATCTATGCATTGGAACAGAGAGAAAGGGTAATAGGAAAGTTGGACATGGGGGTAACTCAGGCCCATGTCGCTGGAATAATGCGTTGCTTTAAAAGGACTATAATGAGATTATTCAGACGATACAGACAGATGATTCACTTAGTAATTGTGGTTTGATATCCACCATTCAAGGTCATGGCGTTAACGCCTGAACATCGACGTCGGAGACTGTAATGTATTGGCAGCAGATAAAATGGCACAGAGAACTCTTTACTGACGAAAGCAGATTCCAACGAACCAGATGGCAGGGTATATATTTATATGCGACCAGGCGGACCGACCGCACGTTGGTGTTTGCAAGAAAATAAAACAAAAAAACATGTGTTGGAAGTGTGGTGGTCTAGAGTGAAATTTCTGGAGATTTGAAGACTGATCTTGTTATCGATGGGAACCTTAATGCTGCAGGTTATATGAATGAAGTGTTAACATCAGTCGTACTCCCATTTATTCAAGGTCAACCACAAACTTCCAACAAGAATGTTTCAACTCCTCCAACGTAAACGTTATTGTGTGGCCATCAAGCTCTCATGACTTTCTCCTATCGAACATATGTGGGACCACTTTGAAAGACTAAGCCTTCATTTACAAAAGCCATGTTAGCACAGGCACTGCAAAAAGAATAGCGTCTGATCCCTGTGCACATTACTAGATGACTGCCTTCCTCTGCTCAACATAGTGTGAGAGCCGGCATCTAAATTGGAGGATTACATAAACAACAATAACTGGGTAGTTTCCCGCTAGAAGACGTTAAACTCGATGTTACATGTGTTACAGGTGATCGACTACTGAACAGTCTAATGTCATTGCAAAACATGTATACTAAATCAATAATGTTCAACTTAAACTGTCACTATTTATGCATTCTTGTTTTGAAATGTCTCTTATTTAAAATACAAGTATCATATATGAGAAAGATAGCTTAGCCTTTTTGTGGCTTTGAACATAAATGAGATGACGTTTCTTTTGTCCTTGCATTTACACACTCTGTCATATACTCAATATCAGGAAGGATTTGTGTACCGGAACCCACAAAATATTATACAGCACATAACAACACAGTAAGGATTTGAAAACTGCAACACTCCCAACAATGATTCCAGTCACACCGTGAATTAGAACTAAACAAGTATTTGGTTAAATTTCTGTCAACACATAAGAAGACCCAAACATGTGACGAACAAAATAACTTCAAACCCAAAAGTCCAAGGTTGTTCATGCACCCCAGCCTCGAGTGTCACATTGAAAATTCATCTTCTAGGGTTTTGGGGAGTTAGACTGCGCCAGCGTCTACTCCCAACACCTGACTACTTTTATCTTCACAGTCCTGTAAAACCATGTCACTCACAGTGTCTTTTTGTGCCATAGCTTATAATTTAAAAAAAACAAAACATGATAGGCTTTCACAGATCCGGTATTACGTCTGTTTGGACTTCCTTGTCTGCTGTTTTAACAGCTGGCAAGGATGCATCAGTCTCGACCCCAACCTCCATCAAAGTGGCTGGCGAAACATCCACCTTTTTCACTGGTATCTGCAGGATGCATTGACAGCTCTTCTGGGGTCTGGCCAGAGATGCTCTTAATGGCGAGAAATGACGGTCATTCTTCGGCATTAAAGTTTATGATGGGACAGACTGTCTTCATGTAAATAAACAGAACAGCGAATGTGTAGGAGGTGTGTTCGTCATTTCCTCACGCCACACACACATGCCCTAGCATAATGTTTATCCAAGTCATAATATCTTAATCATGGGCGCATATGGTTGACCAGTAAATTCCAGCTTCTCTTCTCCCGAGGCCGGGGTCAAGTGATTTTGAAATTTTCTCTGGTGGTGTTCTGACAAACCAGATCTAGTACAGGGTCTGAACACATGTTACCCTAGATTATTATTGAGTGGAAGCATCTGGTCCCGCAGACTTAGGACATTCCACAAAAATGGGCTATTCAAAGGCACACTTTCAGCAGTAAATGCTGCTGAGGGTGTCATAATTCTTGGAGAGAAATTTTTAAGACATTTGTTGAGTATTGTAAATGATAAAATTAATGCTAACATGAAATTAATACATTCATGTCCTGTCACATTTATGCCTGGCTTTGCAACCACGTTAACTTTGTGCGATCTCGCAATATCTGCCAATTTGTAAATACTATTATGGTAACACTGTTTTTGTACAGCGTGAAATCAGTATCCAAAGACTGAAAATACATAAATAAAATATATGTAATTATGACATGTTTTATTGAATTCTGACATAAGTACTCATACCATCAAGCTTTTTAAAGCATTTTGAAAAAGACATACAATTCGTTAATAAACAATAGACACATGCAGATCAAGTGTCAGTCAAACTACCTGTGTTTGATAAAATATACTATTAAGCCAAGTTTAAACAGTCAGGTACACACATTTAGATAACGATAAAGTCCAGGAGCGACACCAATTACTGGCTTATGATATCATTCGCATTTCATCACGTCCGTGTTCCTGACAAACTAGTTATTGAAACAACATATGCCCCGAAACGTGGTGAACTTACGAACAAACCAGAAGTTGACATCAAAGAAAGTTTGAACTCTGTACCGCCACTTCTAAATGTCCCTAAAATAAACAAATTAAGTTATGTGATTTAATGGCTGTATTCTTAAAAGTAACCCACCTCCTCATCAAATCAATATCATGTCTCTACCATTTACAAATTAGAATAAGAAAGTCATTTGGAAATGATAGAACTTATTTGTTTTTAGATGGTTTCATTAAATTTATGTCGCATTTTTGTCTGATGTCTGCCCCTCACATTAATTTCATGCTTTACAACAGTTGTCACTATTGCAGTACAGAGAGTGCGGTCAAAACACTGTCGCTCACTGTTTTGAAGCAGTTTACAGTATATTCACTCGACCATCTGGCGAAAAAAGCGTGCAGACTTATTGTCAGACAACCTTTTGACAAATAGCTAACAATTCTTACTATAACCCCGCCTTCCTTCCCACTCTCATCACATGAGTTTGTTTATGGTACCGATTAAGACAACTTCTATAACACAAAATATAATGAATTGCAACTCCTTTTAGTTGTAAAGCACCAAGTTTCGTGACTCAACTGACGAATGGACAAGGACTAGCCCAGAAACGTCGTTCTTTACAATTAAAGAAGTTGCCATCCATAATAGTTTGTGTTATAACTACACCAACTTCTAAATGCCTTTAAATAATTCAATAAGGTCACTTCGTTCACACAATCATCTGACCACTAGCATGGGCCTATCTTTTTTTCTGATTAGTGCTCTCATGTGACCACAACTCACAAGACCATGTTTATTTCACCGATTAGACCCGTGTGTTGACCCAATCATCTGAGCAATACCAGATAAACTACACAGCTGTCTTTTGCGAATCGTGTCACGTGACCACGTTTAGGTCAGCAAATAACGATACATGTTGTTATTAATGTTAGATTTTTAAATATTTTGACGGGGAAACGTCACCATCAGGATCGTGTTGTCTTACAGTTAACCCTCACCGTACGGCTCAGGGAAATATCCGAGTCTGACTGGTGACCTGACCCAGATATTTGAGCGAGCCGCATTGAAAGACATGCGGTGATGTTGAGTGAGTGATGTTGAGTGAAACATTAATTGGGACAGGCGAAATCCTTAAAAATACTGAGAAATGGCTGTTTTTTCGCGTAACAGGAGCTGTCATTTACAAGGAGAATGTGACGTCATCCACACACTAATAAAAACAAATAACATTACTTGTTCATGTGTGGAGTTTGTTTGAACTGGTTCCATGTTCTCAACTTTTTTTTTATTTCAAGATGAATATTTTGTGAATGCTCATGAATCACAATTATGTGAAAATATATTTGCTACAAATAAATTCTGATAAAGAGAGTGTTCATAAGACAAGCGATATAATGGGACTCATATCGTCGTGTACAAAATTAATGACCAGATTATCACAAAACGACACCATTTGTAATGAAAATTGAAAAATATAAATGGACAGTGTTTATTTTAAATTTTGATACCAATTATCTTCAGATTATTTTCTTTGTAGTTTACGAATAACAAGTACTTGAATCTACTACATCTATAGACTGGGTGAAAGCAACGAACATCTTGTTTAGAGCAAGAAACTTCAACACAACAATAACTTTTTAAACAAGTCTCAACAGTTGTCGATACATCAAAATTGTTTTCTTGGCATTCTATGGAACTTTTATTGCCCCTTTAATTTACAGTTTCATTCATTGTTTACGACACAAGGATTTTTTAAACTGCTTTGTTTTTGTACTTTGTGCCTTCCGAACTTGAAGGTTGACATTGTCCATCCAGTCCCGATGTTGTGTAGCGATCTGGACGCCAGTTGTTTTCTCGTTTATTCCAAGGCTTGGTCATTTCAAAATACAACTTTCCAAACCCTGCCACGCCCTTATCACGATCATTAAGGTTGTTGTACCCCAGGCCTGACACGCAGGCATTGTTTTGCTCGTGTCAACACCGGCAAACTAGTCAAAATGGTGTGTCCATGACGTCATAATATTCCAGTTTCTCGCTCTCGTTACCCATTCGAGACAACAAAGCGGCTGTGCCAGACTCAAAAATAGGCAGTTTAGGTGGTCCAGACGTTGATGGATCCTTAACTTCACTGGATGCAGTATGCTTACGTATTAGCCTGCTGATAACAGTGTGATTAATGTTAAGTTGTGCTCCAATACAACGACATTAGATAACAATCCTGCTAATGTACCATCTTTGGTTAAGGAGCCCTGTGCGCTTGGGTAGTTCATTGGTTTGCCCCAATAAACTTTAATTTATTCCCCAAACCAAATTTTGGCTGTGTCTGTCAATACTACATTTTAACAAACTAACATCCAAAACAAGCATGGACATGCACATGCCTTATATTTGTGATTTTATGTTCGCAGATGTTGTTGTATATAAAATATTTACTTGTTGTTATAAAAAAACACCCTAAAATTATGTTTTTAATTTCCTTTAAAATATGTTTAACGATATTTATGTTAAGGTGTATGGTCATATTACTTGTCATGGCATACAATAGGTGCTGAGTTGCTTAAAGTTAATATCAACAATCTGTTTTGGAGTAGAAGAACTAAATTACATCATTCTATGTTTTATGTTTTCTTTTTTTTTATCAGCCGAACCACTAACTGGCTTTACCGTTCTATCTCCTTCGACTACCCCTCCATTTCCTGCATTCCCTGTTTAACCAAGTATGTGCAGTGCAAGCATGCTTACTGCACGAAAGTTGCGTGTCCACGAATGTTCACTAAAGAATCGCTTCTCTGGCTTCTATTATATATGTGGAATCGACACCAGTCAGTGTATATTGATGGATTGACTTCTGATAGTGCATACTTGTGATTCGGGGTTCCTCAAGGTTCTGTGCTTGGACCAATTCTGTTCACCCTGTATACATCACTCAGTGACATTGCAAGATCATATAATATGTGCTTCCCTTTATACGATACTCAGCTGTATTTGTTATTCAAGCCCAATGATGAAGTATCAATCACTGATGCATTAGACAGGACCATACGGTGTACTGATGAAATACAGAATTGTATGACCAGGAACAGTCTCAAACTTGACGAAGACAAGTCTGAGCAAAACTCTCACTTCCCACTTTGCAAGTCTCGTCCAGTATCATAAAACCAAGTTTGGATGTACGCTACCTGGGTGTTATCTTTGATTCTACCCTCAACTGTGAAACCATGTCCACAAGGTCTGCAAACGTGCCTACATAAACATCAGGAACATCAGTTTAGACAGTTCATAAAGAAATAAAACTACATTTATGCTGGTACAAGCCTGTGTCATCTCTCATTTTGACTATTGTAATTCTCTCCTTTCATTCTTCCAAAACACTTAATTTTCAAACTCCAAAAAGTACAAAACTCTGCTGCCGGACTCGTGAAAAGGATCAGAAAATCGGACCACAACTCTCCGACTTTGAAAGAGCTTCACGGGCTTAAAGTCGAGGACAGAGAGACGTTCAAAGTGCTAGCCTTAGCCTTTCAAGCGCTCCACTCCCAAGCACCTGCATACCTAACTGAACTTGTTCAGGAATGCAAGCCTATGAGAGCTATGTGATTATTATTATTATTAGTGGTCCCTCGAGGTCGTCAACTTCTTTGTTTGTCTTAGACAAAGACGATGCATCATGCCTTGGTGTACGTTCATATGGCGGGCATGCTAAGTTTGTCTTGCTTTCTGAAGCCCTACAGCAATATTTTAATTGGCGTGTCTCAGTCGGGGCTTTTGAATTCTTTAGAAACTCTCAAATATAGTGACTACACACAAACAGTGATCGATATTTTATACCCATCATTGGCACAGTGTGAGGCCCAAGTTTCACGTGCATTGTACGTGCATTATTTATTCTGCGACATTGCACCCAAAATGAAGTTGTTTTATACAGGTGTTTCATATTAGATGTTGAATGTTATGTTTTGAGACAAAAACATCATAGGAATAATACATAAATGAAGAGTGTTTATAAAATCCTTCCTGTAACAATACACTAATAGATCAAAATGCTAATGTCATGATGCGTTTTTTTAAGGAGAGGTTTAAGGGGTGGAAATGTGTGTATGTGTATGTGTATAATGTTTATTGTCAGATGCACAATTTTCGCACGACAATAGTGTTTCAATGATATTACAAAGGGGGAATTATGTGCTGAGTTGTATCTACTTTGGGGTTTCACTTCCACTGTCTGAAGTATTCAATTTAAGAATCTAAACTTTCCTTCCAAGTTCAGCTCCTGCTTGTAGTTATTTGTACTGTTGATATAAAGAAGACATCACAAGGGATAGGCGAGAATTCCCATCTGTTTGTTTTTAAATTTCAGGTTCAATCTCGAAATGGCCAAAATACGCCCAAAAGACTTCATTCCAACATAATGAATAAAAATAGTTTGTTATGATATAAAAATGTTTTACATAGCTGCATAAAAGTAGTTTCCAAGCCAGTGTTCTCGTGTACAGTTAGGGTTTGTAAGTTTATTAACACATCAATTATTTTCCTTAAATAGAGTTACTCCCCTTAGACTAATCCACAATGGATTTTAGATGATGCCTCTTTATTAAAAGATCCCGGGTACATTCTGTAGATTCTCACCCCCTTCTTAGATCAAGTAGATCAAGTAGATTAAATGGAGTGATTGTTAAATGAGTAGTTGCAAAAGGAAGTAAAACAAACAAAAACTGTATAGAAAAGGAAGTGGTTCGTATATTTGGGATTCATTCTCGATCACAAATTCCGCTGATTCTTAACCCACGGGATAGTGCAATGGTTAGCTGGCGGACTTTGGACCAAGAGGTCCGGCGTGTGTATGCAGCCTAGCTAGGGGTCTCAGCCTTGTGTTAGTAACATGGTTGGAAACATTTCAATACAACAAGGACAGTCTTGGAAGAGCGTAACAGTCTTGGTTCCCAGGTACTAGCCGCAGTTCGCAGGTTCACTGCATCACATAACTATATTCATGATACAGGCTTTCACCCTGCCTTAAACCCTGCAGTCATGATATAAATGAAAAATATGTGAAAACAGTGTTATACCATAACTCACTCACACTCATGATTATGACTGAGTTCTAGTTTGTTTGTTTTTTGGGTGAGGTGTTTATTTTGTTGTTGTTTGTTTGTTTATATTTTATATATTACTTTATTTTTTTTATATTTCATTTAATTTTATTTTATTTTTCTGACTAGTTTATCCTTATAACTTTTAAACTGAAAGTAAGTACTTGTCCGAATAAGTTTACATTGCATTAGTTTCCATTTAAAATATAGATTATAAAAACAATATCTAGTTTTGTTATTATTCTTAGTTAAGACTCATATTCAATCTAAGTTGATAAAATGCGCTGAGATCAAATGTATCTTGTGTTAAGTCATGGGATTTGGTTTACAAATGCCAACATGGTTGTAAACAGTGCACTTTCCGAGGACAAACACTTCCCGCATTGATCAAATGAAAATAACAGACAAGTAACCAGGTCAGTTCGTGGTGCGAATATTAACCCTTGCCGTGAGTCTCACGGACATATCCGGGTCAGGCTATAACCTGACGCGGATATTTCCGTGAGCCGCATGGACATAAAAGCAGTGATATTGTTTGAGGACACGCCACTCAGGATAACTTCTCCAAAACTTTGCCGTACGGTAAGGGCTAAGTATATTGACTGTGTCATTGTATTAACTAAAGGCTAACTTGAGATTTCAGTCAAAAATAAACACTGCATGATTACAAGCCAGAAATAAACAACAACAATGAAACTGTGAACTGAGGTAAATAATAAAAACTACACGTTATATGTCTTGTTGATCTTGCATTTATTTGGAATTATCCTCCACGAC
This sequence comes from Calliostoma canaliculatum, assembly GCA_032361085.1. Classification (NCBI taxonomy): domain Eukaryota; kingdom Metazoa; phylum Mollusca; class Gastropoda; order Trochida; family Calliostomatidae; genus Calliostoma; species Calliostoma canaliculatum. The sequence goes on from JAULCD010169123.1 coordinate 9,713, forward strand.
CTTGGTTTACCTGTGCAGGTGTCACCCTTTGTTTGTTGTTCGCCCTCTTCGTCAACACCAGACATAACTCAGTTAACAACCAAAGGGAGCTCACTCGTGTCATCTTGTGATTATTAAACATTATTTGTTTCTGTTTTATTCTGATTAAAACCAGTTATTTTGTTGCATTACTCTATGTAGACCAGTGAATCACCACGGACAGTTATACTTTGAATGAGATGGTGTTTGTGTTTTTTTCAACATTTATCAAAATTCAAACAAGTTCCACCCACTACCTTTACCCAACAATAAACAAATGACATTATACAAACATAATATATGTCTGAATTGAAAACATGAGATTTCAGTCAAAATTGAAACTTCATTAATTAAAAACTAAAAATAAACAACATCAATGGAATTGTGACCCGGATTAATTAATTCAAACTACATATTATGCAGCCAGTTGATCGACGATTTTGATTTACGTGTGCAGATATCATGCTCTGTTTATTTGTTTTGCCTCTTCGTCAACACCTGACATAAATCAGTCAACAATCAAAGGGAGTTCACTCGTTACATCTTGCGATTGACATTTGGTTATGTGTTATTCAGATTAAAACCATCCTTTGTTGCGTTACTCTGTGTACAGCAGCGCATCACAACGAAATGTTTCAGTTTTAAAGAGGCTCGTGTCATCTTGTGATTACTAAACATCAGTTGCTTCTGTGTTAATCTGATCAAAACTGCTAAGTAACTCTTGTTTGCGTTACTCAATATAGATCAGCTCATCACAAGGAAATATTCTAATTTTAAGGAAAAAATATCCCATTCACTACTTCAACCCAACTATAAACAAACCAAAACAACAACAAAGAACTAATTCCATGTATTAAAACTGAATTTTACTATCCTGGAATGCCTATTATTTTCAAATCTTCGACAACATCTATTTAATCATTATTATTGTACAGTTTAACCCTCGACAAGTTAAAACATTTGATTTAAACATATTTTTATTCAAAAGAATCTGGATTGGTAAACAAGCCAATGGCTTATATTAATACCGTTCCAGTACAAAGTGATTGTAACAAGCAAATTTATACATGATAGTAAACAATATATAGACAAGTGGTCAACAGGTTCGTGTGACGAGTTATTGTTTAATTGTAATTTTTGTGTTAAATGTTACATTAATTTAA
>JAULCD010169234.1:0-10892 GCA_032361085.1 Calliostoma canaliculatum
TAAGAAACAACTCCACAGGACATTGTTTAAAAAATCACTTACGATCAACTTAGCCTAAGATCGCTTTGAGGAACGGGGGCCAGGACAGTGCCTCAGTTATCCCACAAAGTCATGCTTATGGTAGGAGAGAGCCTGCAATACCTATGTAATGCATTGAAACCATGAGTTTTGGCTGGTACTTACAAACCAGGGGTGATACTGTGTAGCATCATCTCACCCTCTTCTCACAGCAGGTAGAATTGTTTTATATACTGAGGATAAAAATAAAGATCACAAATATTCCTTCAACTTTTACATTAGATTTTATGTTTTTATGATTTTTTACTATGCATAAGCTTTTACGCAAGCTTTGTATACACCTGGAACTTAATTAAGCACCACCAATATTTATAAGAATGATTCAACTTTGTTGCGACCTACCAAAACATTCCTTTTAAATATGTGTGTCTAGTGTTGTTCACTGCTTAGAAGGGACACTAATCAGAGAGAAAACATGAGTTTGAAATATACTGACAAATTTTATTTTCAAATAGTGACATTTTAGAAAAATATTTCATTTGCACCAAATACAAAGTGACAACTACTTTGGTCACACAGCGGTTACCGAAATGGTTGTATCAAATCAGTGCAATCCTGTAACAATGTCTAAAGAAACCCAAAACAGAGTTTATGTCACTATTTGGTGTATCCTCAATGTGCATGAGTGACGTAAGTCAAACGCTACATCATTCCCTGAATCAAACGTTGAACTTGACATTGAGGTATTCTAGCCCACTCCTCATGCAAAACAGCATCGAGTTCACGTACATTTTTGTGTTCCCTTTTATATTCTCCTCAGTATAATACAACTACTAAGCACCATGGCAGGATGTTTCGCCCACGGCCTTTTGGGCCATTGTCCAGTGCACTAAGTACTGGTACTCGCCCCCTCATATCTAAACTGAACTCATTGGCCAGGTGAACCGATATCAGACTCAGGTAACTTTATCATGCTATTGTTTTTCACCTGCCACTCCTTCAAAAACTTATTATTTTTAGAAATAATTTTGAGGTATCCAACTTGTTACATCAAGCACTCCTCTCACAAAAATCATGTATTGCCAAAAAACAATTAACCCTTAAAGTGATAAATTTTAGTTTAACTTAAAATTGTTATCACTGTGCTGTTGAAAAACCCTTCCTGTGGTAATTTGTTTAAAAGAGCTCCTGAAGGAGCTCTTTTAAGCAAATTACCACAGGTTAGGTTTTCAACAGCACAAGTAGTCACAGTTGTAAGTTCTAATAACACTAATTCAACACTCCAAGGGTTAATGCCAGTATTACAACTACTAAGCCCCAGTGATCTCATTGAGCCCATTGCTGATTGAAGACTACAGGCAAAACCTTCCCAATGTCAGAGCAGCGCAGCGAAGGGCGAAAACCAGTCTCTGTTTTAATGCCAGGGACTTAACCCTTGTCACGGTAAAACTGACGAAGGTGTTTACACAAGGTCAAATGACAGCGCCGAGGGCGCCTTAATACGACCAAGATGAGCTCCTTGTTTTGTCCATTTATACGGCCTATGATGTCCGATCGATTTTCGGACAGTGAAATTAAGTGGCTTGCGATTTTAGCGTGGTGACAGTGATTTGTTTCTTCGGCTGGCCTTCTGTATGTCGGTCCGATCTCGCCCGTTGATAGACTAGCAGCCCGATTGACAGCGGCCAAACGCGCCACAAGCAAGCGTCAATATTTTAAGGGAAATTTAATTCCAATTTTCCGCACCTTTGGGTATCAATTCTACACATGACAATTTTGTAATGAAGTTGTCAAGGGAATGAGACGAAAAGCGCGATAGCATTGGCTGGATGTGACTTGGGTCTGCTCCGACTGTTGGAAGAAGCTTATCGGGATGGTCAACGTCAGCGACGTGGGCAGTGGTTGGTCAGAGGTGGACGACGACGACTTGGTGGTAGTCAGACGCCAATTTGTTGAATGACGTGCATCAGTAACATCGCCAACTCCATCGTGACAGTTTGCGTCGATAACAATACTGATGTTCTCACAAAGGCAGGGTGTCGCTTTGATATAAGGCAACTCGTTATCCCTGTGATCGCGCGTCGTGCGTCGGTGAACATTTGAAAAGCTTTTATAATTGGTATTAATTTGAGAATGATTTCATGATGTTGCGAGTGATGTTAACCCTTTAAGTGCCAGTGGTAACGGGTTAAAATAAAGTTAAAAACCTATCATTTGGTAATCATAAACGGTAACCTTTAAGCAAATTACTACAGGATAGGTTTTCTATTGAACAAGGACTTTACACTTAAAGTTATCGTTAACATATTTAAGCACTTCAGTGGTTAATGAAAGATGCCATTAATGTTTAACTGTGTGATTTACTTGACATCTTTGGTTAACACTGTTTCATACAAAACTTTTGAAAAATGCTAACTTGCCTCATTTCAAATTCTGTGCTTATTTCGTAAATGATTTAAATCATTTCTACACAAAAATATCTTGAATGGTGTCAATATCATTTAGTTACAGCTTTTGTATTGAAAATTAAGATTTATTTTAATAGTGTATAAAAAGGGAAATAAATTTGCGAATCTACACTGTATATTGTATGATAGTGTTTAATCTTTTAAAACACATTTTTCTATAAAACGTCCATAATGTAATGGTAAGGGACGAGTGACAGTACTTTATCGGGATATAAAAAGCTCGTGCGACAGCTGTTTATATCCCGATAAAGTATACTGTTCATGCGATATCTATTTTATATCCGGATAAAGAACCGATCTGAGATCTCTATCCTACTTAAAGCATAGGGAAAATCAAATCGCTCTTTATATAAAATGTACGGTTCATGCAACACTTGAAATGCTCGTACAACTAAGCCCAAGATGCATATTGTGTCTGAGTCAGTACATTATCAGTGTATAAATGTACGACATGTGAATAGATTGGCATACACTCACAATCCTAGACTTTTTTATGTTAGTTTAACAACAGCTTAGGAAGGAAACAGACAACATTTAAAGTTAGTTTTATAATTGCTAAAACTCAAGAATGATGTCTTTAAAAGTGATAGAATTACGACAATTGCTCTTAATCAAAACATTTTTTAAAATCAATTGAAAGGGAGTGGGTGTCCTATAATGTCATATGCATGTTAATTTGTATTTTATTCTTTCTTCTCATCAGTATTGTCTCTGTAACACAAATAATGTTAAACCATCTTAATCATTAAAGTTTTTTTAAGTTTCACAGCATATTTATAATTTGTTAAATAATTCGTGGTTTGTAAAGATGCATAACTATGTAATGAATATAAACCTATAAAGTAATAAGCACAATATTTTTATGTGTTAGTGTTTAAATTCCAACCTAAATAGTGTGTTCAAAACCTATCATGTGGTAATTTGTTTAAAAAAGCTCTTTTAAACAAATTGTCACATGATAGGTTTCAAACAATGTCCTTTTTAAAGTTGTTTCTTATCATAGGCTTACGACTGTTGTAGCGCATAAATCGATTTGAGACCGGTGCCAAATGACATGCACTGGTTCCAAAACGATCTCTGCGCTACAACAGTCGTAAGCCTATGCTATATTTTTTTTACCTGTGATCAACTTAGCCTAAGGTCGCTTGGAGGAACGGGGCGTTGTTATGTTGTAGTCGACTTCAGTAAGATGCATTTGTAAATACTTGGCGACAAAGAAGCGAAAAAGGAAGATTGCTCAAAAAGTCACCCCTTTCTCTTCAGAAGACGTACTTTGAGAAAAGACGCTAAAAAGACAATTAAGAAAATATTTCCAGAATACTTTTTTTTAAATAGTATGAACATAATCCTTGGGAGATAATAAGAAGTCGTGAGGCATAATTCAGGATATTCGACGTTAACTTATTTGTGAGTATGTTTATGACGTTTTAGAGCATACGCTTGCTCCTTCATCAATGAGTATAATATAAGTGAAATAGGTGCATTCATTTTTAACATTTCTTATTTTTAACCCATAGGGTGTTTGAGCCCATTTTTAATGTCTGTGTTTGGTATGTTTTGTGGTTAATAGGTTTTCAACAAAACAAGTTGGTCAAGGCTTTGTTCCGCAAGGCTTTGTTCAATGCATTAACTGCATCTTAGCGCTCTCGTGACGTAATACGCAAAGATGATAGTTAAGAAGCTTTAGGCTCACGAGAGCTTTGTAGGACGGGATCTTTGTTTTAAGAATGTACACATCACTGAAAAATGTTCAATATAAATTTTAACCAAAGTTCTACAAAATGGCAAAGAGTCATATACAAATCACTTTTTTATTTCACAAATTGAAAGTGCATCATCGATTCTGTATATTGTAAAAATAATACCTTAACTAATGATTTTTATTTATTTGTGGTATGTAACGTGGTGTTATGACCAAAATGTTTAAAAAAAAACAAAAACACTTTGTTATCGGAAGTTGGAGTTTAAATCCTGTAAAATAAACACATTATTTAGAAACTATGACAAACCATCTTTAAACACTAAATGCACATCGATAAAGATGTTTTGAGCTCGTATGACAGTCTTATGCATAAGTTATACGTATAATTGTAGTATCATTAACGTCAAAACTATTACTGGAATTTCAGTTAAAACCTAGCGAATGCAAATCTGACCACAAATGATTGGAATTAGATCTAATTTACTGTTAATTTCAATTATATTTTCATAATTATGATTATTGTATCTGAAAATAGACTCAATCACGCTTCATACTGTAATAAACATATTTAAAACTGACAAACCGGCACTTGGTAATCATCAGTTTTAGACAGGCTTCAATCACCCATATTTATTTAAGTTCATTAACCCTTAAAGACTAAGGCAATTTACGTCGATTTTAGGGTGTCAACCTAAATGTGCTGTTAAAAATATATTCTGTGGTGATTTGTTTAAAAGAGCTCCTTTCAGGAGCTCTTCTAAACAAATCACCACAGGATATATTTTAACAGAATAAGAGTATCACAGTTTTAATTAAATGAATTCAGCACGTATAGGGTTATTGCTCATCCGTATCACGTGGTAATTGGGATATGAACAAAGAATACGAGATGGTAAGTGACAATTGTGTGTTAAGTGAGTGCCGGAATAGACACCGATTCCTCTTGCGGGTTATCAATGCAATTTGAAACCTGTAATCTACAACCTTCTTGGCCAGGGTCATCGTTAATCATGGGGCGAAAAGTGGACAACTGACCGCTTGGAATTCAAACTCTTTGGTCAGACAAGCTAGCAGGCCATGTTTTGCCGATAATGGCGCAATTAAGGCACGCGTGCTTCGTCAAGAACCCTTCTGCCACCAGAGAAACCCTAAAGACAATAGCATCTCTGTTAAGCCACGTGCTGAAGATAATAGGAATGTACATAAACCTATTGTTTTGATTGACATCTGAGCACGAGCCACGAGTTCTGGCACGTGCAGTGTCACCCTTCTTCAAATAGAGTTATGTTCAGCCTCGTTTTGAGCTGTTGAGCCTCGTTGTGAATTACGTCTTTCAGTGTGTGGTCCGTCCTTCGCCACTTCAAAGTAAAACACTGGCCACTGATACGTGTATCTATGGTTTCTCTTTGAGATAAGTACCAGTTTCTTGTACAGAGACAAGAGTAACAATTTGTCTTTTTTTAGAAATATATCAACGGAAGCTTTATCTTTCAATAAAGACACATTTACGATTTAAGTGTGGTAAAGTTATACCGATGTGATGAAAGAAAAGATAAAACATTTTAGATAGTTTGTGGTTTTTAGATTATGTGTCGAGATTTATGTAAATTGATATATATTTGATACGGAAATGAAGACGTATTAAGGCGTAAACGCGTGCGATAAAAAATTATTTCAATGACACAATCACTAAAAAGTGATGACCTATTTTTTGTAATTTGAAGATTACTGGATTCAGCTTTGTTCAACTTAAAACTGATTATTTTGTGCTGTTGTAATAGACTTCGTAAATAAATGCCAAAATACTTGTAAACTGTGTAAAAGTGTTTCTTCGGAAACTACACAGTTCACAACAATTTTAGTACATGTATGTGTGAACCGGACCCATGAACCCATTACTTTAAATCTAACCCATGACCCATGACCCATGCAGACATGACAACATAAACACAAATTCCTTGCAACAAAAAGGAGATAAATTTCAGCCATTTTAACGAGTGAATTCTGTGAAAATCATGAAAAAGATAATTTTTAAAATATCTGGATTTTTTCCAAAATGTTGAACATATTAGGACCTGGCCGCCGTTTGTTAAGGCGAATTTAGGCCGAATTAAACTGAGCGATTTTTTAAACACTGTCATGTTAAGTTGTGTGTTATTTTAGATTTACGGCTGTCGTAGCACAGTAAACGATTTGAAACCGGTGCCGAATGGCACCGGTTCCAAAGCTATTTTTGCGTTTTGACAGTCGTAATCCAATGTTTAGCACTTACGATGAACTTAACCTACTTTTCTTTCTTTCAGTCTCTTTTTCGCATCTGCTACTACCTCGGCGTGCCCTTTGTACACCACGATATAGCTGAAATATTGCTGAAAGCCATGTAAAACTCCATTTCACACTCACACACTCGATAACTTTATAATGTAGCAGGGGGGTGTTAGACCAATTGACTTGGTTCACAGATGTCCAAAGTGTTGTAATCTGTGTACTTTGTGTACTTTGGAAAGTGCATAGTTAACAATTTGGGCTCATTTGGCCCACTGCTCTGTTTGCCTTAGACTGCCATGTAATCACGTCTACGAGTCTAGTCAGATGAGCATGTCTGCGATGCAGGAACTCTTCCATACAATTTACCACAGAATCAGTTTTCAACAATCTGAAGATAGTCTTGGCACCAGAATAGACAAAAGCTATAAATTGGACCTATGCGTTATTCTCTCTGTCTTCGAGTTAGACTGTAACGCCTTAAAGACATTTTAGTCTTAAGACTAAAAGCAATGTTACCAGGGCCCCTTCCTCAAAGCGAGCTCAGGCTAAGTTGATCGTAAGTGATTTTTGAAACAGTGTCCTGTTGAGTTATTACTTATACTTACGACTGACGTGGCACAGAGATCGATTTGGAACCGGTGCTATTCGGCACCGGTGCCAAAGCGATTTCTGCGCTACGACAGTCGTAAACCAATATTATATTTTAGCTCTTACGATCAACTTAGCAAAATATCGCTTTTAAAAACGGGGCTCTGAACCTAAAACCAAAGTTTAACTTTGTTCAACTATGTCATGAATTATGTTAACAACAATAAACTTTGATTACCTGAATATTTTTATCCGCTCACTCACTCATTCATTTAAATACGTGAGTGTATACAACACAGATTGACATATGACTGATAGAGAAAGCTCTGAAAGAAATAATAAACAAATAACAACAATCGATGTCAAATAAGAAAAGGTTATTGACCCTTAGTTCACGTGTGTTTGTTAGAAGCAGGGTCAAGGTCACACGAGTAAAAACATACCCTTAACCCTAAGACTCTAACTTTTGTTACAAATTAGATACAGCGCACATAATGTCTCGTTGTGAAATCCACGTCTCCAACTTGTCTCCCTAACACAGCCATCGACATAAACCTCCTCCCAGACATGAGTTATCTCCCTTGTTTACTCTTCAGCTTGAAGTGCAAATACTGAAGGAAGTTTAGCGGCTGTATCATATAACGCAACCCTTGCTACTTACACACCAATTATTAACCCTTGCATCACCCGTACCCTTATTTCGATGTCATATATTCAAAATTAAACGCTGTTGAAAACCTAAACCGTGGCAATGTGTTTAAAACAGCTCCTTTCAGGAGCTCTTTTAAACAAATTACCACGGTTTAGGTTTTCAACAGTATAGTATGGTGGCAGGTTTACGTTCTTTACGTAATTTAGCACTTCACGGGTTAAGCGTTGATCAGGGATCTAGACGATGCTTGCAATGGTTAATTGTGTGGGAGATGTGGCGACGCGTTGGCGTGGTTGTGGCGGTGCCGTCACGGGTTGAGGACGCCGTGAGATTAGCATCCTTATGGTGGCGAGACGTTCGTTACGAACATGCTGTTAGGCCAAGTAGAAACACGGAGCAGTTTCTGTGTATATCGTAGGTGCATGCAAGGTATATGTAGGGTATACCCTTGAAAGAAACATATACCTATGTAGAAGATAGTACGAGTTGCTATGGAAATACACCGGTTTTTCTTTTGAAAGCGTACAGTTTACACTGGACAAAAATGGATAGAAAATAATCAACGGATTTACATTGGTTTGATGAGATTAGGAAGTCTCATCAAATCAATAAAAATCCGCTGAAAAATTTCTCTACATTTTTTCTTGTGTTACAATATTTTTGGTATTTCTAAACCAAAAGCATCAACCAAATAAAGTCTTTAAAACTTGTGTTAGTTCTTAAAAAAATGGGACGACATATAGTTTACTTATTTTTAATATTAACTTGTAAAGTTGTTAGATGGGGAAGAGGGAAGGCACTGAAGGGGAAGAGGAGGGCTTTATTTCATTTCATTTTATTCCACCCGAATTTAAATTAACTTTCCAATGGTACTTTTTTTTCAAATCCCGTGCAAATATCATAAGTAACAAACTTACACTTATGGTTGTCAACTTCTTTATTGTCTTATCGTATCGGTTTGTGTAATAACACCCATGAGGGATATGGTAGCATACGCTTGATGACGTTGTTAGTAAGTTTGTTAATATTTCCACACAACTTCTAAATACCTCATAATTTTATAGTTTTAAAACCTACTAAATTTTATGTATTTCCTTAATCAACATTGGCTAGTAAAATACACAACCTATTTTTAGGTGTCTTGCTGGCATAACACATAGGCATTTCAAAAGTATTTTTACAATGCATAAGCTAAAATATCGTCAGGTATTTTAGGGGAAATATCTGTTGCAGTTTGTTTAGCAAATATTAAGATACGTGCAATGTTTTGGGAAATTGTTTTATATTTTGGTGCCTGGATTTAGAAAAAACTAGGGGATAATAAACATTTTGTTTGAAAGTTTTATTTATCTATACAGTTTTTTATGAAAAAATTATTTATCTATATAGTTTTGTATGAAAGTTATTTATCTATACAGTTTTGTATATAAAAAGTTTATTACCTGTACAGTTTTGTATGGAAGAGCTATTTATCTATACACTTTTTCAATTGTTAAATTAAGTTTTGAAGCATTTAAACCATAGTCGCCTTATGCTGTTGAAAACCTATTTTGTGGTATTAAGTTAAAAAGAGCTTATGGGTTCTTTTAAATAAAGTACCACAAAATAGGTTTACAAAAGCACGTGGTATAGTCACCGTTTATGTTCTTGTAAAACAGTTTAGCTGTTTATACGTTTATTGTTGTAGATAGTTTAGGTTTTACGAAAATCTTTTTAGCCGTTACACAAGAAAAATGTATAGAAATTAATCAGCGGTTTTGCATTGGTTTGATGAGATTTCCTTAGAAAATCTCATCAAACTAATAGTAAAACGTTGAATAATTTCTGCACATTTTTCCTAGTGTCAATACGTTTTTTAAGATAGTTTAGGTTTTACGAAAATCATTTCTGCGGTTAATACGTTTTATATATTCTATACATCAACCTGAAGAGGCTCGGACGAGTTGAAAGCGCTTGTTAAATAATGCATAAGAAAACAAACTACTCCATCATTCGTTTTATATATATTCTTAAACCTGAGAGTTGCTTATCACAGAAGTGTGTAACAGTTTTATACCACATATGACACATATCTACTGACAGTGTTAACCTCTAGTCATGTGGATAAGGTGTTCGCCTCCGGATCTGGGGGCGCGGGTTTTAATCCCAGTACGGGACTCAGACATTTTGCATCCGCTACTTAAAATCAATGCATAGTTACCAACCCTTTCTTATAACGATTTACATTTTCTAAATAAACTTTACAGCCTTAGGCAGGACATTGCCAATTAAATAAACTACTGTTACCTACAAATTCTAAAGGGTTAATTATATGCATACAAGCACGTCTACCTTGTAAGCTCGAACGTATTAACCCTCAAATTGCTGAAGTTAACATCTGTCCAATTCAGTATCTAACTATCACCTATACATATTGGCTTTTGAAAATCTATCATGTGGTAATTTATTTGAAAGAGCTCCTGAAGGAGTTCTTTCAAATAAATTACCACATGATAGGTTTTAAAAAGCACAAGATGGTCACTGTTTAAAGTTCAAGTAACCCTGAGTCAGCACTTTAAGGGTTAAGTCACCACTAGCGCCGACAGCGAAGTAGACCCTATACATGTCTAACGAACTGTGCGGTTTTCACTTTTCGTTTTATCTCTCTTTTATAATCGTCTTACCAAAGTCGTCAACAGATAAAACAATTTGCTTGCTTTATCGGACTGACAATTTTATTCCTAACTAAAGCCATATTTAGAACCCATTTTTCAGAGGCGTATTGAGTCAGCAAAGTATAAACGTACATGTGGGATAAGTTGTGATACAAAGAACTTTGTCTCCGTAAATTTGATTCTATCCATGTGAATTAAAAGAAAATGATTCGTAGTTCCTGTTTAAATCTCGTTCGCAAGACGAGGTGTCGCTATTTCAAATTGGCTTCATGTGTTAAGTTACAGTTTGGGTGGCACGAAGCGTGATTCCGTTACGATCTGGTTCCCGAGGTATGGCTCGGCCACGTCCGTCGCTTACTAGTACGCGACGGAAGTGGCCGAGCCAAGGTGAGAAAAGTGACTCCAACATTAGAAAAGGGTGTCTAAATATGTGGTCGTTTAGAGACTATAAGATAGGAATTCATATGCGTAAATTTTAAAAGGAGCACTGAGAAGAATGTATATAAATTATTCAGCGGTTTTCCATTGGTTTGATGAGATTT
>JAULCD010169345.1:0-10891 GCA_032361085.1 Calliostoma canaliculatum
GAACAGAAAGAATAATAAAACATGAACAAGAGTTAACATTTTAATCATCAAAATGACTTCATAGACACAGGTTTAAAAATAGAATCTAAAACACTGACACATAACACCATTTCCAAAAACATGTATACATAACTTCAGCTGATTATCATGAACAGTACATGTCTTGAACTGAGAACAAAGATGAATACAATGATTCTTCAATTTATTGACCCTTAGACTGCTAAAGAAAATTAAGGATTTAAATCTGACAACCCTTTGCTGTTGAAAATCTATTTTGATATAATTTGATTAAAAGAGCTCCTGCAGGAGCACTTTTAAACAAATTGCAAAAGGATAGGTTCTCAACAACCTATTTAGATCAAATTTTGCACACTGAAATTAACATGTGATCCCATTAGTGTTCTAAGGGTTTAAATATGATATCAATGTCAAAAGGTATCAATGACAACTAGAACAATGTAAAAACAAAATAGTTTTAACACGTTTTTGAATCCTTATTCTGTATGCACCAGAAAATGACAAGTGAATCAAAAATGAATTTGCAGTGAAAAATCTGAAAACATGATTAAAAGCAAAAATTTAAAATTAAATATCAGGAAAATACCTTCCTCAAACTAAATTTTAAAAGAAAAAATTCAAACTTAGGAAAAGACAATGTGTAAATATAAGTATATGGAATGTTTATTGAAATTTAACAAGAAAACATGTTTGAAAACAATATCAGTTCAAGAGGTGTTAGTCTGACAAACTGGCACAAACGTTGCATCCCTGTCAGCCTTCAACATACATCAAAGCAAATATCAGGGTTATTTAAAAAGAAATTCAGACAGAACTATACAGAGAGTTATACATTTATAAAGAATAATTATTTTTTAGAATGCCACAATTTTCTAAAACTGCTACTTATCTATAACAGGAGTACCTTGTTCTGACTAGTACTAAAAGCTGATAAATCACTGAATAACAAAGTCCATAGTATTATAACAATCTGCTTAAATATGACAAAAATGCAATAACAAAATTGAAAATAATTTATATAAATTAAACAAAATGACCAGATTTAAAATAAATTCCTTGCTTAATTTTTTACTTGTAGACAGGACGAGTGACAGTACTTTATCGATATACAAAAGAACTGTTGCACAACAAAGAGAAGGTCTCTATCATATTAAAAGCACAGTCAAAAATCGAATGACTCAGCTAACATTTGATATAAAAAAAAATTATGGTTTATAAGACACTGAAAGTCTAATGCAGACAAGAAGAAGATGAGACCCGAGTCTGGGCCGTTACATTATCAGCGTATAAATGTACGACATGTGACCAGATTAGCAAGTGCCCATTGGTCAAGACTTTGTGACTGTGCTTTAACATGTTTTTAACCCTTAAAGTGCTGAGTTGATTTCAGCCAGTCTTGAAACTGACTACCTTGTGCTGTTGAAAAGCTATCTTGTGATAATTTGTTTAAAAGAGCTCCTGTAGGAGCTCTTATAAACAAATTACTACAGGATAGATTTTCAACAGCCTGTTTCAGTTAGAATTTGAAAACTAAAATGAGCAAATGTTGTGCTGAGTACTTTATGGGTTAAATGACTGCAGTAACTGCATAAAAACATAAACCAAATAACACTAACTCTTGATTGCACAGTTTTTGAAACAACAAGAACGGAAAGCATAAATTGCATATAAATGTAAGTATTGTCAGCTGTAAGTAAGGATATAAGTAAGGTGTGACAAAGAAAGTGCTCTCAGTAATATATCTCATGACAAAGATACTTTACATATTTAAAATTGGAAAAGTGTGGGGTTTTCGGGGGGTTTGGAGGATTGGTTTTTTTTAGTTAACATCAAGTGTAAAACTGAAATGATTTCTTGAAAATAAAACAAGCCAAATTTTATTTTTAAAAAAGAAAAAAATCTTTGATAAAATCAGTGATGAAATGTTTTAAAACATCTACAAAAAGTTACACAAATAAAATTGTATAGACTGATCAAAATATCATCAACCATCCCTATCTTTTATTTGAAACATAATTCAGTATTTTAAATTGCAATGATTATTTATTTAATCTTAGTGAATTTACATCAAGGGTGAAATTGATTTCCTGATCTACGAATGAAAACCATTCATTTAAAGCCCAATATAAAATTAAGTAAATAATGCATATTAACGTAAACATGCAAACTTCACCAAAAAAAATAATTCAATGATGCAATGTTAAACTTTGATTTTAATTCCAACTTATTACATCTTAACACTTAGGGCGCCAATGCATTTTTAGTAATTAAAATTCAGCTGAACTGAGGTTTTTGCTGAATTTAGGGAATAAAGATTAATTAAGAAATAAAGATATGTATATCCCATGCTGTTGAAAACTTTTGTGTGGTAATTTGTCCTTTAGGAGCTCTTTTGAACAAATTACAAGAGAAAAAGGTTTTCAACAGCCTAAGTTTGGACTTTATCAATATTATAACAAAGTTACTTATGGTTGATAACTTATTTATTGTCTTGGTGCAATGTTTCAGTGTAGGTGCTAACACTGTTACCAAGCATGTCACTGATAAGTGTTAGCACATTCACCAAAATGTCGCACAAACACAATAAAGAAGTTGACAACCACAAGTAACTTTGTTATATTCCTAAACTACTTCTAAAATGCCTCTGAAAGATTAAGTTGTCAACATTGACAAGTCAACATGGCAAAATCAACATATGCTCCATGAGTAAATGACTAAACATGTAAAGTTCTGAACAAATCAGAGACTTCGATCCATGACAATATAGGGGAATAAATTAGACGTTTTGATTTGACAATGTTTATAAAGGCACTAACAACAAATATTTTAACAACAATGCACCAGACTTACTGAAAGTGACCAACATATACACAAGATCCATCATTCATTCTGATGACTAAACTACAATAATACACCATTTCCCCGTGAACTCTCACACAAAGCCTTGATGTTTACCATCATGAGACCAATGAAGCATTGTTTGTATAGTTTCATCGAATTTAAAAGTGAAACTCAATATAAATGTCAACACATATTACAATGTTAAGTTGACTGTTGATATTTATGCTTAACTATAACCTTTCCCAATGATGACTTAACGTCTACTTTACAAAACGCATACTACACAGGACTGCAAGGTTGTAGGGGTTAGTGTAGGGAAGTGGGATGCGTAAAAAGGATAAGTTCAAACTCGTCTAGAAATCACATACGAGTTGCACCAAAATTGCTCCCCTGACCCCAGACCTTGCCTTTTAAAAACATGTAGCCGAAATGCAAAATCAAGTTCCTTTACTTTAATGACCAATAATGTGTGCTTTATGCTAAAATGTTTAAAATAATACACCACTGTCAAACAATTTAACAAATTTAAGTAAAATTTTGTTTTAAATAAAATAGATTGTCACAAAATTGTTTGAGGTCACCATGAATGGCAAGTGTGTGTTTAACAGTGATGACCTGCAAGATTTAGTATTGTAGTAACATCTCATAAACATGTCCACATATATTATTCAACTGACAATAACGGTTCTTGGTATAGAGCACCTGTTAAAAGTGAACTGTTTTAAAACAAGATCAACATTTGTATGGACTTCATCTTTGCATTCTCAGAGCAACATGGAAGGCAATTTATAAACATAAATGGTTGTGGGTGGATTTTGGCAGTGCTTCTGTGTAAAATACACTAGTTTGTCACAGTAAAAATATTTAAACTTTACTGTTGGAAGCTAAATGTGCAACTGACCATAATCAAACAATAATAGTTGGAATTTAATGCCAGTATAATTATGGAAGGCAAAATTTAATTTAAAATTAAAGTACAATTTTTTTACAATTTTACTTTTGATTCAATCTTGCTTATTATTTACACTTTAAAAGTATTTCACAAAAACAATTCCTCTTAATAAACAACAAAAAAGAACACTACCCTGACATACGCACACTGTGGTTCCTTCAGATACGAATATAACAGTCAGAAACTTATGTTGCAGCAATAATCTATTTTAATGAAAGCTTCTATTTATATTAACACATGCAAATATGTGGTTTTGGTGTTAACAAAGGAATTTCTTTAAAGTTTTCTTTTAGTTTCATTAGCCCTTAGAATGCTAAATTTAGGTCAAGATTTGAAACTGATTAACTTACTGTTGACAACCTATCCTGTTGTAATTTGTTGAAAAGAGCTTTTTAACGAGCTCTTTTCAACAAATTACAACAGGATTGGTTTTACCAGCTGATGTAGGTTAGAAATTTAACACTAAAATAGACATGTTGCAGCATTTAAGTTCCACAGAAGTGTAAATTGTCTGTTCCAGCTGTAGAACAAGATGGATTCCAAGATTCATGGAAGTACATTTATACAAGCTAATACCAAATTGGAAATTGGAAGCAAAAAATACATAAACACCTTTCTCTTATAAAATGATGGTTCTTATTTTGTTTTATGATTTCAAATATTTTGATTTTGATTGTTAAAAACCATTAAATGATGATCTTCTCTGACACTCAAAATCAAGCATCAGCACAGATAAATAAACAAAGATATTCAAAAGTCCTTCAATGCTCATTAGAGACTTCCAAGAGTCTTGTAAATAATTTCATACTGTGGCTGTTTTATTTGCACATAAAAACATTTTGACATCTTTTGTGGTGGAAGAAACCATTGAATCAACCATTGCTTTGATATTCAATATATTGTGCATACCTTAACTGAATTAATTTTAATTATGATCATACAAGGTATACATACAAGTGAACTGTTGGTCAAAAGTTACATTAACATTAAGAAAATATATTATTCACTTTCTGTTGTAATAAAAATTGATATATTTTTTTCTTTTGTTTTAAAGTCAACTTTTTAAAAAAAAACAGGCACTAACCTTAAATTTCAGTCTGCACATGTTCACATATAATAGGAAAATAAACTTCGAAGGTGTTAGGCAAAATTACCGTATCAAACATTTTACTTAAATATTTTGTTTTAGGGTTTACTTAAGCATAATATGACTAACTTCGGACTTGAGACATCTCATTACTGAGAAAAGCAATGGAAACTGGATTGGTAAGTTAGTTGGCCTTTTTGTCTTTTGAGGTGGCAAAATATGAATGAATAAACATTCATAGTTGAATCTGGTATTATTAAATTCACAAATTATTTTCTTTTCGTGATCAGATGTTATTCAAAGATTTCTTCATTATTATCAACCTAACCCTAACAGACACAAGAAATCTTCAACACCCCAAACATGTTGAAATTAAAATACCTGCAGTAAGTATGAACATCTAAATAGGTAAATTAAAATAAAATTAACATTTTCCAATTTCTAACAACCTGCTTTAAAATACAAAACTACTGTCTTGAATAATTTACACAAGAATTTACATTTGCAGTAAAATAATTGTTTTAATTACCTCCAATTTGTCAAAATGTCAATTATGTAAAATTGTATTTAGTTTTGGGGTGGATCAGTAGCAGGGGTTTTCTGCTTCTCTTTATCCTGAGCTCGTTTAAATTCTGCGTACTCAATGTATCCATCCTCACTCAAATCATTTTCTTTAAGCACAACATCTACGATATTGGCTATTTCGTCGTCTGTGAATACTTTGGCAGGAGGGGGAGGGGCCGTAGAGTCCTTGTTGTCTGAAAGAAACCACAAAGAAAGTTGGTCAGATGGTCAGCGAGGTGTCTGCTGCTGGAAGCCAAAGTCGTCTGTCTGTGTATTGTTCACGAACAAATTTTAACACTAACTTCTGCAAGAGGCATTCAGAAAGGAGATAGTTGTGTAGATATATAACTTTTTATTAAAGTGAATGCAATGTTTTAGTGTAGATACATACACCTGTTATCAAGCACGTGCTGTATAGGACTTGCTTGGAAACAGTGTTAGTAGCTTCACTGAAACATCCCATCAACCCTTACAGTGCTGAATAGGGTTTAGAAGATTTTCAACTCTGACCACCTTGTGCTGTTAAAAACCTGTCCTGTGGTAATTTGTTTAAAAGAGCTCCTGTAGTAGCAGGATAGGTTTTTAACAACTTATTTTGGGCAGAATTTTGACAATGAAATAGAAAAAAAATTGGGCTCAGCACTTTAAGGGTTAAAACACTGTTATCACGCAAGTGATGTTGTCACTCTCTTGATGAACATCACTCTCTTGATAACAATATTAGTATTTTTACACTGAAATGAAGTCTCATATCTTACTGCCTTGAATTGGATGTATCAAAGTAAATACTAACACCGCTTTAAAGCAAGTGATGTACATCTTTCGTTTGTTAACACTGTTGGTATTCATGCTAAAATTTTGCATTTATTGTAAAAAGATGTATATCCATAAACAATTTCCCTTGTTAATTTCAAACGTTATAAATTCAAAGTATTGTCATGAATAATGTTGTCAATTATGTAAATAAATTTTGAACAATACATTAAACTTACATTGCTGCAGTAGATGTAAATTAAGAATATGATAAGTATAAAGAAGATAGTTGCTATAATAATTGATAGATTTTTTTGCGATATTACTATGCAACTAATTTACATGGAATGTCTCAATTTTATGCTTCGTGAAGTTTACTTAAGTGTAGAGTTTACAAAACAGAGTGTCAAGCAGTCATCCAAATTGAGTAGAGTAAAAACCAAAGCAAAAGTAATATCCTGTCGAAAATTCAGATAAGGTTTTTTTTCAAAGTTGTACTTGAAATGTTTTTAATGTCTTCATAGACAGTGTTATCAGCATGCAAATTGTTTGTATAAAAGTATATTTGTAGCAGCAATGATAAAGAAGCTAAAGTATTTAAAATAAAAATTTAAATTAAAAAAAAGAGACACTAATTTTCAGTTAAGCGTTGCATGCACTGATCCCTTTGAAAACCAATGCCTTTTAATAGAACTTTAACTGTAAACAGCTTGTGCTGTTAAAAACCTATCATATGATAATTTGTTTAAAAGAGCACCTTTATGAAAGCTCTTTTAAACAAATTATCACAGGAAAAGTTTTCAATAACCTTAGGCTGGGTGTAAGAAAATGATATTGACAAATTAACACATAACATTAACAAAAGATGCTCTCTAGCTTAAGAATTCACAAAGATCCTAAACCCCATAACAAAACTACCCAATTTTATTCAACATTGAATCTAAAAACCACAGGGCACATCCTTTGTTCATATCAGTGTCCAAATAAACTTAAAATCAACCAGGCCTAATATTCTGGCAAAAATAAAGTTTGCTTCATAATATAACAATTAATTAATTCCACATGTTGCTTTTTTATAAAAAAAAACTTACAACAACAAACAGCAACAACAAATTCTACAGCACAAGGGATGAGACAACAATACCACTACAAAATAGATGATACAGACAGAAGTTCTCAACCTGTCACTTGTCATCATGAGTAAGCTAAGCAAACTTCATCCAGCACAGATGTTGAAGACAAAAACTACAAAAAGATAAATGAACAACCAACTAAACACCTACATTATAAAACTGTGCCAGGTCTAATCAAACAATGATTTATCAAAACCAACTCTGACAAAGTCACTTTTCTAATCCAGCAATCCCTGTCTGGTGTATGTATACTATCACTGATCTCTTCAAATAAACTTCAACTCAAATGTGCTCACGCCATACACAAGTTAATCTACTTTCTTGGATGTTCACTATTGACAAAAAAATATGACATACAATAAATGAAACTATTATGAAACTTACTGAATAATGGAAATAAATGTACATTAAAACGGGGGAAAAAATCAATTAAGTTCAATTCAGGAACAAATATTCTTAAAGTGCCTCACACATAATCTGTTTATTTCAGTATAGAAAATTCCTTTAACAAAAGATGTCAAATACCTATTTTGTGGTAATTTATCAAAACAAAACCCAAAGGAATTATTACAAATTCATCCTGTGTTAACTGGTTTAAAAGAGCTCTAACCAAGATGGTCATTTTTAAGACCTGAACCCAATTTAGCACTAGGGGTTAAAATATTAACATTTCAATTCCATCTTCAGCAGCGAAAATTAAAAACAAAAACTTGAACACACTCTCTTCCCGTTATTCCTGGTCTCGTATTAACCCCTTTCCGTGAGCCCCACCCATCCAACACTCCTGGCTGTCCTTTGGGATTCACCCCCCATTTTCAGCAGTATCCCGGGGATCCCTGGTTCCTTCCAATGCCCAATATACCATGTGCCCTGGGCAAAGAGTTTGTGGCCATGCAACCTTCCCTTCCCCAAGCTCTCTTCCATTTGGTGCCGTAATTTAATTACCTTTTCTGTCACTCGACTGGTCTAAAGGACAGAGGAGCCAGGAGCTTTTACACACAGCCATACTCAGGCACTCTACGATCTCCTACGAGATGCTCTTCTAGCAGTGCACCTTCCACATGGAGATATGCTTTAATCGCTCTACAAAAAGACGTGCTGGCCATTTCGAAGCCCATTTCCCTGGCCCTTGTTAAAACTCAGTTCCAGTCAGCTTAACAAGGCTTCAAAATCTCTAAAACTCACGTCACTTGAAGTTTGACAGAGGTGTTCTCACGTAAAAACGCTTCAATGGGATGAAGTTTTTGTTAGAAATTAAAAGTATGTTTCTTACATCTTCCCCTTCCTGCTGAGTTAAACTGACACAGTTTAATGTGTTAACACTCACAGTGCTATGTGTAACATTTGTCAGTTTCTTTGTCAAAATTTAAACCTAAATTGGCTATTGAAAACCTATCTGTGGAAATTTGTTTAAAAGAGCTCCTTCAGGACAAGCACAAGGTGGTCACAATTTTAAGACTGCCTGAAATCAACTCGGCTCTTTAAGGGTTAACATTCACAATGCTAAGTGTAACATTTGTCAGTTTCTTTGTCAAAATTTTAACCTAATTTGGCTTTTGAATACCTATCCTGAAAGAGCTCTTTTAAACACATTACTACAGAATAGGTTTTCAACAGTACAAGGTGGTCACAGTCTTAAATCTAAATCGACCTAATGCTTAAAGGCCAATACAAGATTCTGAAATTGTCATTTTTCACAAGATAATATCCCATAAATATTCCAATTCCATAAACATACATGTAGATACATGTATATGATTAAATCGTCAAATCCATGACAGAAACTGTCTGTTTTCAATACCAATTAAGAAATCCAAGTGCCTTCGACAAAAATATAAACAGTTTTAACCTATAGTGCTAATTGCAATGTAGTTTTAAATAAGTCTATTTCATATAAAGGTTGTGATAAAAAGAAAGTCTCAGAGAAAGCCCCACCACCTAACATAGGATAGGTTTTCGGTTTCTTTATCTTTCAGTTTTATAGACCATAGTTATTTATATTACTGCATGTAACTTGAAACTTCTTCATTAAAATTTACCACCATATAAGAATGAGTTTTCAACAGCATGAGATGTCCAGGTATAATTCCTATTAAAATCAAATTAGTGCTCTAAGGGTTAATCAACTTGTGCATAACCTTGAATACATAATCATGGCAACAGATCACATCGACATTGTGATGACATGATGTCAAAAACGTTAAACATTTTAGCAAATGACAATCTTCACTCAGCTGATAAGCTTCAAAATTCTACAGTTTGGAGGCATTTTGTAAGAACAGAAAAAAATAAGTATGAAAAAT
The DNA here is from genome assembly GCA_032361085.1 of Calliostoma canaliculatum. Taxonomy (NCBI): domain Eukaryota; kingdom Metazoa; phylum Mollusca; class Gastropoda; order Trochida; family Calliostomatidae; genus Calliostoma; species Calliostoma canaliculatum. The sequence continues at coordinate 9,652 of JAULCD010169345.1, forward strand.
AGAAAAATAGAAAAATATGCAATATTGGCACTAATTGTAGGAACAGATTTATGTAATTTTAACATTTCAAATTTGTATAAATTCTCTTTTAGGAGCTTTTTTAAACAATTTACCACAGGACAGGTTTTTAACAGCCTACTTTGTAATTTTGACACCAAAACACGCAAATGTTGCACTCAGTACTTACAATCACAAAACTAGTAATCACACAATATCAATTTCTGACACAGACTTGAGAATGACAAATAATGAAATACATTGAAATTTAGTCGGTGGTACCAATATGTTTTGTTTTTTTCAATCATTCTGATCATATACAAAAATTATTTATAATGTTCACAAATCTGGGACCTGTGCAAAAATCTCATCCCTGTTATATACCGGAAAATTAAAAAGACAAGAAATACAAAAGTCAGCTAAAAGAGCAAAATCTTGTATTCCATCATAGTTTGATTCTCCTCTGGGACCTAACGCTTCAGCGCAACCAGAAGCAGGCTTCATCGTGCCAGTAATTAAAATTCAGCACTCCAGTGGCCTAACTAGGGGGGCGGGGCCAGCATTTCCCTAGGGGGAGAGGCTCCGAGAGGACCTATTATCAACGCTGGGACATGATCAAGAGGGAGGGAATTAAGCGATCATTTCAATTAGCAGTCAAACAAACACAAATGACACAGGATTAGGAACGGGATAAGGGCTGGAACAAAACATTAAGTCAGATTCAAATTACTACTTGTGAAGTAAAATTTCCTTTTGTTTTTATTAATTGAGATTTGGTTAGGTACCTCGGCAGGGATGCATGTTTATTAGGTGTTTGACATTTTGTTAACCTTATATGGATTTGTTAATGGCAAAAACCATGAGGGATAAACATAGTTACGTGGTAAAGAAATATAAGGATTAGTCTTAACCTTGTCAATAAGGAATGTTTTATGATGTTTTCCCATCAATTAAACAGTGCCCAAATAAAAGGGATTATTCATATTGAATGTTATTGTATGGGATGGGAAGTGATCACAGTCAATAAACAAAAACAGGAACAATGTTTTACAAGTGCAAGTGTTCATTAACACTTAAAGTGCTGAATTAAAACCTGTGATAATTTATTTAAAAGAACTCCAGCGAGAAGCTCCTTTGAACAAATTACTACAGAATAAATTTTAAACCCTTAAAGTGCTGAGCTTATTTAAATCTTAAAACTGACCGCCTTGTGCTTTTGAAAACCTATCCTGTGATACTTTGT
>JAULCD010169456.1:0-10607 GCA_032361085.1 Calliostoma canaliculatum
TGCGTTCAGTATTGTCTGTTTTTAACCCTGGGATTCGAACCTGGTTCCCCAGTCTTAAATTCTACTGAATGTAAGAGTATTGATCACAATTTTCGACAGCTGCGTGCTCGAGTTGTGTATCTGTAATATGTCGTGTGTCTAACACTATAGGTGAATGACCTTCACCTTAAATCATCTCATGTTCACATGCTTTGACTCGATAGTGTTGTGAGGACATCTCGTCACAATGGGGGTGTGGTCTTTACCGCATTTGGTCATGGGAGTGGCTTGGAATTACAGGACCCAACATCCTGGTTTTTCCGTCGAATTCCCATACCCACTTGTATGTATGTTTACAGATAAAACATACGATTTTCTGATTAAAATCATTGTTTTATTCTTCTGTAAACATACATATAATTTCCCTCCCAGATTTTTGTTGAAATCTTGCCTTTCCCCACTGGTGTAACTCCTGCTCTGTCATGCGGTTTTTACACTGAAGAATAAGTGACAGCCGTTGGGGCGCGCATGTGCACCCGGATGTTTACGAAATTCATTTCCGCTTACCACTTTCTATTATAAGCTTGTGAAACGACCTACGTATAGGGAGATACCCACTTGTATGTATGTTTACAGAAATTAAAACAATGATTTTAATCAGAAAATCATATTTTTATATTCTTGACCTCTTGTCTGTTGCTAACGCCATTGCTATACATCCCCAATTTACTGACATTTTGAATTCCTGGTTGTGTATAAATATTGAACTTGGGTCTAAAAAACTAGTCTCAATGTTTAAAATAAATTTATAATGGTGTACAAAATTTTGTGTTTTATGTGTGAAGCATTTTCACAGTAAAGAAATAAGTTTTAAAAACACATATACGTAATTAATATTATGACTTGATCGGTATGCACTATGTAAAAAATTGTTGAAACCTCTTAAAATGGCCTGGAATTTTTTTAAATCTGTGGCACGTACACATCTTTACTTTTGATTTAATCAGTCAATCGATCGATAATCATCCTGACAATTAGTGGATTGCGTTACTGAAAACACCATTACTTTTTTCAAAATTCACCACCCCGCGCTGGTTGGGAATACCAATTTCGTTTCAAACAATTGCGGTGAGGGTGAAACATGGTACACAGGATTATTGCGTGACCTGCACAGTAGTTATGGTGAAACATGGTACACCATTTATTGCGTGACCTGCACAGTAGTTATGGTTAAAAATGGTACACCGGATTATTGCGTGACCTGCACAGTAGTTATGGTGAAACATGGTACACCAGATTATTGCTTGACCTGCACAGTAGTTATGGTGAAACATGGTACACCGGATTATTGCTTGACCTGCACAGTAGTTATGGTGAAACATGGTACACTGGATTATTGCGTGACCTGCACAGTAGTTATGGTGAAACATGGTACACCGGATTATTGTGTGACCTGCACAGTAGTTATGGTGAAACATGGTACACCGGATTATTGCGTGACCTGCACAGTAGTTATGGTGAAACATGGTACACCGGATTATTGCGTGACCTGCACAGTAGTAGTTAAACCATGCAGCAGGAAGAGAGTCAAACTACTGTGTCAATACTGAAAGTTCATCAAACTGCTCATCTGCTTTCTTATTTAGTTTACATTAACTTTTCTTATTGTTTCCTAGTTTGTTTTTCCTATTCCAGATTATTTATGAATGTGAGCAAACCGCGACCAAGTGAGCACCCTGTGTTGTTTCTGTTTGTTGTTGGTGGAGTCACAGCAACTGAAGTCAAACAAGTCAAGGATGTTGTGGACAAGATTAAAACAAACACACAGGTTCATATTATGCATTTTTTCAGGGCTTGTCGGGGGTAAATCCTGTTTACCTTGACGACTTGGTGTCAAGCTGTGTTCGTAAACAGCTTCATCTTCAAAATCATGATCAAGATGAAACTGGCTATACTAAAACGTAGCACATTGTAAATAAAGATGTGTGTAATTCATAAGCAAATTTTCTCATCATTTCCATACCACTTCTAAAATGCCAATCAAACATATGTAATCGGCTATTCATATTTCTACCAGTGACATCACCTTATTTTGTTTTAAAATTTTGCATCTTATTTTTAAAATAACCACAACAACAGTCATATGGGAAAACCTATTCACACTGTCAGACTGAAAATTTGTACCGCTATTTGACTTAAATTTATCCAGCCTGAATCATACATATTGCCATTCCTGATTGCAATCAGTAAAGGGGGGTGGGAGTGAGTTAATTCCTGACCCTGGTTATGAAGTAAACACAGGATAACTCCTACCTTGTAACCAGTAGGTGACCTGCGCAATCGCACCCCCGACCGCCATGCTACATCCAGTCGATCGTTTTAGATCTTACTTCTCTTTGCCGGTCCTAAATGTGAGATTGTGGAAGACACCTACTCTGATTAAGAATCTTTAGGAAGTGTTTCCTACTGGAGATAGCAGGCCAGCCAGGCTAGGTCTTCCGAACTGGCCAGATCTACTTATTCATCTGCACACAAAAACTTGCCATCCCGATGTCGACATGCATGGGGCATCTCAAAGAGTCACTCTTAGCTAAGAGATATTCTAGGAAGGCAGAGAATGTGGTGGCAAACGTCCATAGGCGTTTCACCAAGAAATTGTATGACAGTAAGTGTACTTCTTTTCAGACTAAGGCTCAGACCAAGAATGTTGTCGCCATTAAGGCCACTCCTCCACAGGTAGCTGACTACTAAGTTCATCTCAGAATCATTAAGAAATTCAAAGGCATGACTCTAGGCACATATCTGGTGGTTTTAGCTCAGTTATATCTGGTGGCTTTAGCTCAGTTATATCTGGTCTCTCACGCTCAAAGCTGTTGAGAGTTTCGGAGCTGCAAGCTCTCATTCGCACATGTAAGATTCAGGACGCAAGTCGAAGGTTTAGATCCATTACGCACAGCGTGGGACCTCAACTTGGTGCTTCGACACCTTGCAAGCATTGCCAAGAAACCCCTTGAGGGTGTGTCCCATGAGTTGTGTACCCATAAGACTTTCTTAGGTTTTAGCAACAGCTGCTTGGATATAAAACAAATCCATGCTCTTGATATTGCACAAGTAATATTTGACCAGACAATGCAGGAATTGGTCCACTTGGGATTTATATACGATTTTATTGCAAAGAACCAACTCCCCGGCTAGGAACCTAGACAGTTCCATATCCCTGCTCTTTGATCCATCTTGGGTAAGCATGATGTTGAGGATTGGCTTTGTGTCCCGTCAGGGCTTTAAGAATCTATATTGACAGCACTAGTACCAGGCATAGGTTCCTTAAAGAGGCTCTTTATTTCCCTGTTAGAAATGACAGAACTAGAGGTGTCTCATACCACATGTTTCACAATGGTTAAGACTGTCTGCTCCACAGCCCAACACGGAAAGCCTTATTGGCCAAATAAAGTTTAAAGGCAGCACAGTGGTTTTGGTTCGATTTGATGTCCGTTTGCTGTTTACTTTTCGTTAGACCTGCCGCGATGACAAATGTGTTCATATTCAAGAAAGACACTTTCTTTAAAAAATTAAGGCCACAGGCATAAGGAAAAATGTCACAAAAACATGTGGGGTCTGTTATCCGGCCGAGTCAAGCCCTTTCTGATGAACCACCAAGAAAAATAAAATGTTTAGAACCCGAGTCTTCTTACGAGTGTGACGCTTGTCAAACCTCGTTGTGTGTAGACCCTGCTTCAAACTTTATAACACTGTGCGGAAATGTGAAATAGAATACATTCGACAGAAGTATGAAGACGACGCCAATGAAGCTATGCTGCGACCCGGCCCATCTGGAGTTTGACTTCTTAGCCGACGCTGTCGCTGATGGCAACTTCTTAAACTTCTTCGTTGTTGCCAACGTCATTAGCAATATCCGCATCTTTTTTTCTTGGCTGTTGCGGACGATCTTCTTAAACTTCTCATTTTCACCACATGGCGTTGACAAGTATCAGCATCTTCCATACTGTTTGACATCCTGGCCGTCACTGACACTGTTGCTGATCTTGGAATCTAAAGACTGTTCTCGATTATGTGGCTTTATACATTGTAAATAAATGATAAAATGTGTGAAGCTTGTAAAAAGCACTAAAAATGACCTGGAATATGATGAAATATGTGCCATCACAGAATGGTTTAAAATATACTGAACCACAAAGGAAACGTCACCAAGGAGAGATATATTAGAACCTTTATTTTTTGAAAGATTGTAAAAAAAATTGACGAAAACATAAAGAGATGAAACTTGGCGGAAATGACAATCAATGTTCATATGGAGACTCAATAGTCTCAGTGGAGTGGACGTTACAAGTTGGTACCTTGTGTGTCTGCCATGTGCATTGGCAACTGCCATACAACGTCCGTACAATGAATGGATAAGGTGGATGATAAAGACCATAGGAACTTTACCCCACACTCTGAGGAAAGCCTAGCGAAGTTCAGGTGCAGTTGTCAGCCTTGGTTTGACGTCATTCAGCCGTCTTTGGATTTCATTCCACAGGTGCTCAATCGTGTTTATTTTGGGAATAAAGACAGGTCACTACATGTTCCTGATGCCATTCTGCTGGAGGAAGTCTCTTTTTGCTCTGGCAGTGTGAGCACGGCTGTTATCATGCTGAAACACAAGGTTACAGTGATGTGTCAAATGTGGCAAGACGTGTGGTCTCAAGACTTGATCAATGTATTGAACTGCTGTGACGCCATTGACCCTCCCTGGATCAATGTTTTGAAATACCACAGGGCCGACTCTGTGCAAGACCAATTCCACCCAACACAATGATGCTAGGTCCAGCCCACGAGTCTCAACAACACAATGATGCTAGGTCCAGCCGAGTCTCAACAACACAATGATGCTAGGTCCAGCCCACGAGTCTCAACAACACAATGATGCTAGGTCCAGCCCACGAGTCTCAACAACACAAGCATTTGAATGTCGCTCTCCACGGCATGTTCAGACTCTCACTCTGCCATCTGCTGTTGAGATACAGTAACAGCATTTCATCTGAGAAGAGGACCCACTGTAGGCTCTAATGCTGGTGCTGTGTTGCCCACTGTAAACGATCCTGACGATGACGCGGTGTCAGAATGGGTCCTTGGTGTGGTCTGTAACAGTGGAGGTTTCTGCCTGCCAATCATCAAGAAACAATGTCCTCACTAATGTGTCGTTGGTTTGTCCCCATGACCTGTCTAGTAGTTTCCACAGCAGGAAAGAAGAGATCTTGCAAATGTCTGTCATTCCTGGTGTTGGTTGGTACCCTCAGGCTTTCGCTATGTGGACAATCATCTGTATACACTATAGTGTTTGTGGCGTTGTAACATTGTGGGAGACTTGAAAAGCATTGGCAACCTCCCGGGCATTTGTCCTGCCTTGCTAATTTCTTGATAATCTTAACATGTTGTAGCATTTCAATAATGAATGACTGTTACCCTTTCTGGGTGAATTTTTAAAGGGCCAGACAGGAAGAAAAGCATGAACATTTTAATTTGCATAGGATTAACGTGCAACAGGGTTTATCAATCATTTTTTACTGTCCCAAACTTTTGATTTTTGTCATGAAATATCTTTAATCTTGACGAGAAACTGATAAATAATTGAAGCTTTGACTTTGAATAATTGAAGCTTTTTCCAATAAATGCGATTTTTTTTTTTTGCAGTCTTTTAATTCAAACTTGGTTCTGCCAAGCAAAGCTTTTGGTTATTTTTTGTTTAAATAAATAAATCAGAGAATATTCAGAAAAGCTATGTAAAAAGTGATCAAAAAGGTTTAAAACGCCTGGAATTTCCCCAAATTCGCCATCACAGGGAAGATTAATCATTTTTTTGTTGATTTGACCAGTCAATCAAACGATAATCATCCCAGCAATATATGGATTGCGCTACTGAAAAGAACATACTTTTTTACAAATCCCACTGCCGCACGATCCTGGTAGTATTGAAATCCAATCCCGGAAGAAACAATTGTGCTGTCAGCATAAGACAATGGTATTTAAAATATTCCATGTCCCGCACGGTAAGGGTGAAATGTACAATGAAAGTAGGCAAATACTAATCCTATGACACAATGCACTTACACAGCTTGTTTTGTTGTAAACCAAATGTGTAAACACTGCACATCAGCCATGACGCAGTCTACCAATGCAATCAAAAGTTTTGTAACTCTTCCATAAAATTTCATACCCCAATCAAATATTTTAAAAAAGATTTGATTGCAGCCTCAATCAACACCTTATTCAAGGGGTTATATATATATATATGAAAAAAAGTTCTGGCAGAAAACTAGCATATGTATCAGTGATTAATAACAACTTAGAGTTATTAAACAGTACTTTTTCCAACAGTAGTAATGGGTGTTGATTGTTGAAATACAGGTTGCCATGTAAAGTATTGTCTGTTGCAGGTGATAGTTGGGAGTACCCGATTGCTGCGTTGTGAGGACGTCCTTCAATCCATCTTCTGTCACAACAACACAGATCCTGCTGCATCCTAGCATCTGTCAGGAAATGGGGCAATAAACAACCACAATTTCACTCCTTAAAGCTCTCGCAAGGCTAAGAAATCATAATTTTAGTTTTAGTAATTTCATAATGAGAGTGGGCTAAGATGAATGTTAAAATTTCTTAGCCCTATGAAAATTTTACTGTTCACTGTGAGCAAGGACAATGCTGCTGCATGCCCATTGTGACATCACAATCATGGGAGAATGGGTATGATGTCATGCTTGAGGTATTGCTACAAAGAAATGACATAAAATGGTACGATATCTCCCAGTAGACATTCTTTGACCTCACACATGTTATCTCCTGTGGAAGCCAGTTTTGGATAATAAATGTGCTTCTTGGTATGGGACATGTCTCTATAAGCACAGTTTGAGTTCAAAAGTCATTTGTTGTATTTAATGATAATAGGGTGGTGTTTCCAATAGATTTTAATAATAATCAGATGTCGACTCCCTTGTGCCATGCTGTAAACATGTTTTGTAAATATCTTTATTTAATCTGTTAATGTGTTGGCTAATTAAAACTTTTGCCACACTGCATAATAAAAGTCTTTTGATAAACATGACCTTCACTTTAGATATGTGCTAAAAACCACTAAATGTGAACATTTAAGCTATGTTCCAGGTTTAGATCTTGTCATCAGAGCCCCAAATTTAACAAATTTTAACAAAACCATGGTCCCGTTCCTCAAAGCGATTTTAGTGTTAAGATGATCGTAAGCAATTTTTTTAAACAATGTCCTGTGAAGATGTTTCTTATCTTAGGCTTACAACTGTCGTAGCGCAGAAATTGCTTTGGCACCGGTTTTAATGCGATTTCTGCGCATGCGTACAGCAATATTATAGTTTAGCACTTACGATCAACTTAGCCTAAGATCGCTTTGAGGAACGGGGCCCATATCAGCAAGGAGTGTAGCTGCAGAAACTGTAACTATAAGGCTTGTCCCGTCGCTCTTATAGCTACTAAGGTTAACCCTTACCAAACCAACCCACTGCCGGCAGAAACATTGTGTGACCTGTTGGTGTTTTATATGCGCTTTTCATGTATAAATAAGCATGATCTTACCTCCTATGCTTCTTTTTATTTTATTTATGTGCTAATTTTCTGTTAAAGAACTAACTAGTTTATCTGCAGCCATTTTCATCATCAGTTGAGCCAATAGCCTAGTTTCTGCAGCTACAAGGAATCGTACAAGTGTTCTATTTTGGTTGTGAAGAACTAGAATGGTCTGCTACTCCACAGAGAACTGTGAACATCACTGTCAGTGCCACATTTATATAATTTAAACACAAGAAAATGTCATTAGTTTTGTAATGTTTTATTTTAAAAAGCACCAATGAAATGTTTCTCAGCTCTTCATAAACTCAATTGGAAAGAAAGGTACCATAATAGTTTTAAATGAGTTTATGCTTTTAACAATAACCTTGAAACATCTGGTGTCATCTGTACTTGACAGTGATTAATAAACCAATACTAATAATATAGTTTGACTTTTTGCTTATGAAACTTATGACTCAACCAGACTCCACCGAGTGTGATGAACAGCATCTACAATCGGCCACATCCAGTTAACTGCCCAGGGATACATTCATATTGTAACATGTTGGTACACAGTTTCTTTTAAAGAAACCCAAAACAGCAGAAACTGGTAAAAAACTAAATGAAGACATGTATTACAAACTGTTTATAAAGGATATCTGCAACTTACTTGTATACAACTCTGTGCTGCATGCTGACACATGTACATGTCAATCACTGCTGCATGCTGACACATGTACATGTCAATCACTGCTGCATGCTGACACATGTACATGTCAATCACTGATACACTGTACCTATTCATTTAACAAAAAATTATGGCAATCCCAAATACTTTGGAACTGCTTGCTTGCTTCAAACAAACAAACAACCAGAATGCTAATCAAACAGAACAAACAACCAGTTTAACCTCTACAAACTGTAAACACTTCTGTTTAATGAAATTCCAAGACAAAATATTTTAAAGGGTTTATGACTATAAGTTGCAGTTGAGTGTCCACAGCGTCTGTAGCATCCATGTGATAGTTGAGTGTCCAGAACATCCATATATGATACTTTAGTGTCCAGAACATCCATATATGATACTTTAGTGTCCAGAACATCCATAGCATCCATGTGATACTTTAGTGTCCACAGCAATTATAGTATTCATGTGACAGTTTAACATTTTGTGTTTTTAGTAAGACTTAAACTGCAACAACCTTGTGTTGTTGAAAAAGTATCCTGTGTTAATTTGTTAAAAAGAGCTCCTGAGGGAGTTTGTTAACCCTTACCGTGCGGCTCACGGAAATGTTCTTATCCAGGCTAGTAGCTTGACCTGGATCTTTCCGTGAGCCGCACGGTAAGGTTAATACAAATTACCACAGGATCGGTCTTCAATTGTCAATATAAGTTGGAATATTGGAATTATAAACATGTTGTGCTTAATACTCTAAGGTTTAATATCTAAAAGCTACCACAAAAGAGAGAATCACTTATGTCTTTTGTGACAGACTGGGAAGAAAACTGGACACACCAAGGTAATAAAGGCTATATGCTTACAATTACACAGAATAACAGCTACTATTATGACAACTACTGGCTGTGATAAATTTGAAATGACTGGCTGGAGGACAGGCTGGGATTTGGGCATTTCCTTTAGAAAAATACACACACATTATTTAACTTAGCCTGCCTCATAATGTATATTACTTTACTGGATGGGAGGTTGAAGGAGCTCATCATCCCACCCCACCTCGAAAGAAATTTTTGGCATTTGTTTTTAAAATGACCAATAATAATTTCAATATATTCAATAAATTCACAGTGTTTAAATTTCAATAATCCTTTCAATAACAACATTAGAGAGATTTAACCCCTTTGTGAATCTGGTCCCACATCTGTATACACCAGCAGTGTGGTAACTCTCCACCAGGTCCTGCATCTGTATACACCAGCAGTGTGGTAACTTTCCACCTGGTCCTGCATCTGTATACACCAGCAGTGTGGTAACTCTCCACCAGGTCCTGCATCTGTATACACCAGCAGTGTGGTAACTCTCCACCAGGTCCTGCTTCCTATAACAATGACGTGGAAGTACGTTTCAAACATGGCGTTCAACATGGCGGATTGTGTAGCTCATGTGTTCAGTTATGTAACTCATGACCTTGACCTAACCTTTCCCAAATAAAACAAATCTCAAATATATCACACATAAGAATAAGAAATTCAATTTTTGTAAAAAAAAAACAGCAGCAGGCATTAACGGAATCCGCTTTAAAAACTGAAAGCAAAATCAAATCACAGAACAGGTTATTGATGTTCACAACAATCCTAGGTTATAATCTAATGTCATCATCAGAATCAGAATCTACAAAACCAATATTCTGCACATTATGGTCAAATTTAAGAAGTTCTTCATCTCCCTGTCCTCTTTCATTGCTGTCGTCATGTGAAGCCCTTCGAGGCCCTGCAACCCCAGCCGGCGTGTCTTGATCCCCCCCAGCAGCCTCCTGGTCTGAGTCAGACCCATACAGCTCCAGGTTCTCCTGATCTGTCCACGACCGGCGCACATGCATCTGTTGCAGTACATGGCGAGTGAGGCGTTGGATGGCACGGTAGGGTCGGTGATCACCCAGCACCTGCTCCAACAGGTGCACTCCATTCTCCTTCTCCAGCAAACTGCAGTACTTGTCAGCTGAAACAAACACCCATCAGTCAAGTAGGACAGCATCATTACAACACACACCCAGCAGTCAAGTAGGATAGCATCATTACAACACACACCCAGCACTCAAGTAGGACGGCATCATTACAACACACACCCAGCAGTCAAATAGGACAGCATCATTACAACACACACCCAGCAGTCAAGTAGGACCTCATCATTAAAACACACACCAAGCAGTCAAGTAGGATGGCATCATTAAAACACACACCCGGAAGTCAAGTAGGACAGCATCATTACAACACACACCCAGCAGTCAAGTAGGACGTCATCATTACAACACACACCAAGCAGTCAAGTAGGACAGCATCATTACAACACACCCAGCAGTTAAGTAGGACAGCAGATC
>JAULCD010169567.1:0-10889 GCA_032361085.1 Calliostoma canaliculatum
CCGTAGTTTGCGAAGAAAGTGCAATCTTTGTTGACATTTCTTGAAAACAGCATCAGTGTTAGCATTCCAGTTTAATTTATTGTCAATAATTGTTCCCAGATATTTATATTCCTCAACTCTTTCGACATTCTCCCCATTGATAGACACATGTTCTTGATCAATCTGATTGTTCCTAAAATTAATCACCATCTCTTTTGTTTTAGTTATATTCAACAAAAGGTAATTGTCTTCACACCAGGTGACAAACCTGTCAATTTCACTTCTGTAGCACAGTTCATTGTCTTGAATAAGTCCCACCAAAGCGGCGTCGTCAGCGAATTTGACATTCATGCAGTTTAATGCTTGGCTTACACAATCATTCGTGTACAAAGTGAATAACACGGGGGATATTACACAACCTTGGGGAGCGCCAGTGTTGGTGAATAAAACAGATGAACGTGACGAATTAACTTTAACAAATTGGGGTCGTCTGGTTAAAAAACTTTCAATCCATAATAGAATGTTACAGTTAACGTCCATTGTTAAAAGCTTGTCTAATAAAATGTGAGGCTGAATTGTGTTAAAAGCAGATGAAAAGTCAACAAATAAAATTCTAACATAAGACCTGGGCAATTCTAAATGCTTATATACACTGTTTAATATAACAAGTTTGGCATCTTCAACACCTCTATTCGCCCTGTAAGCAAACTGATAAGGATCTAACAAATGTCTAACATCACATAACAAATAATTTAAAATAATACGTTCGAAGCATTTCATGACAATGGAGGTAAGAGCAACAGGTCTAAAATCGTTCATCTGGGTAGAGTTGGTCTTTTTCGGAACCGGAATGATCTTCGATGTTTTCCAGGCCACGGGAATCACATGTGTGTCGATAGAGAGTTGGAACAACTTACAAAACACTTGACATAACTGTTCACAACACTGTTTTAAAACTATTCCGTCGAGTGAATCCGGACCTGATGCTTTCCTGATGTTGATTTTGGAGAACTGATGTTTGACTGTCTCTGGATCTAATATGATGTTACTGTCGCTCATGGCTTGTATCTTGTCGTGTATGATGTTCCGTTCGCTGCTGAAGTCGTGTGAGTCGAATCTGGTGTAGAACTTGTTCAGATCTTCGGCATAACTGATATTGTCGGTAGTGTTGATTGACGATTGCTTACGGGAGTTACAGCCAATCATGTTCTTCACCCCTTGCCACGCTTGTCTACTGTTGTTCGAACGAAACTGCGACTCGACCTTGTCCCTGTAGTTGTCCTTGCATGTCCTAATCTGAATGTTAATGTCTTTCTGTATTGACTTTAGTTTCACTGTATCCTTTGCACAAAACAATCTTTTCTTTTCATTTAGGAGCACTTTCAGGTCTTTCGTCACCCATGGTTTGTTGTTCGGATACAACTTAACTTCCTTTTGAGGAATGACATTTTCTACACAGAAATTGATGTAAGAGGTCACAGTATCAGCTGTCGTGCAAGGGTCATCACAGTTGTCGAATAACGCGTCCCAGTCGGTGCAGTCAAAACAGCCTTGGAGACGTTGTACTGAGTCCGGATCCCACGATCTGACACACTTTGTTTGTACCTTCTCCGTCTTTAGTTTCTGCTTGTAAGATGGTAACATGTAAACGCAGTTAAATAAATACCATGAATCACCACAAATTTATAAATGTTAGCATTCGTTGGGAAAATGTAATCAATTAGGTTCTTGAGCGATCGAGAATTTATAGTAAAAGCTTTGAGTCATTTAAAATTTGGGCCACGAACTTAAATTTAATATATTTTTTTAGTTAATTTGTATTAAATTTGTAATGCATTCTTAGGCATCACAAATTAATTGTAATTGATTTGTAGATTTAACTTATTCTGTGATTCACAAATTGTGGCTTGACCATGAATCGGTCACAAATCCCACGAATACACACAGACGCAGGTACGAAGCAAGGGAAAACTCTACAAAATAAGGATAGCCTTCAAATCAGTTATGAATATTGCCCAAGCGGCGCGAACAATAACTCACTCACTCACTCTCGAATCTACTACAACATCCACCACCACTACTGGTAGCTTGACTGAGACGGTAACTTATAACTCACTAATTTACTCACTCTTGAGTCTACTACAACATCCACCACCACTACCGGTAGCTCGACTGAGACGGTGTCCAGCACCAGTTGAATCAGAGGCAGAATGATGGAAGCCAAAACCCTTGACCACTAGCTGCACACCTGCAAGAACCGCCAGGAGAAGCTATTACAGATTCTGTAAGTCCCTACAGAAGTTAAAGTTCGCGGTTATGCTCTCCAGAACCTGCCCCAGTTCATTTACTGTGACATACAGAAGGCCATGTTTGAACTTCTAACAATGTTGAGAAGTGAGCAGATCTGGAAGCATGAAGATCAGCACCAGCACCTCCTCAACCAGTAGTGGCAGCCAGACCCTATGCAGTGGCCGTTCAGACTGGTGGCTCCAGCTGGCCGGTGTGGCACTCACAGGAGCCAACCTGGGATGACAAGCAGTTCCCAGGGTCCACCCAGTCTCCACAGGAACTGGCTCATCAGATGACCTCAAACACGACTACCTACTACTGAAGCACCAAACTGCTGCACATCTATCTCTTCTAAGTATGCGCACACCACTATGAGGTGACACGCCCCTTAGACTGTAATGGCTACATCCGGTGGTATTATGCCAGTTTCAAATACAATGCCTTGACCTTTGCAGTTTCTTTATCTTGTCACAGTGCTATCTCCTTGTTCACAGGCACACGGCATCAACTTCATTGAATGATACACAGGTTTCTACTCAGCTACCTTTATCAGCACTGGTTGTGGAACCAGTTGTTTTGACTCCTGATAGCCCCAACTTTGACATGAGAGACAGTCTTCAGCGATTACCCTGGTCTTCTTGTTTGCTTTTGAGGGACAAAATTTACCTTCACACGCTCTACAGTTTGTAGTAAGTGTTTCTCTAATTCCAAACTACAGGCGACGTTTCAGTGTCATATTCATCCACCAATAATAGTACCACTTTTTTAAAGACACGGCCAAGTCCAAGCGCAGGGGCGGGTTTCGAAAAAGGGCAATAAGGATGTGAATTCAGAAGTCGTGTGGGATTTAGATCTCCTTCTTTGGTTACCTAGTTTCTATGTGTCAGGCAGCTGCTTACACTTGAGCTTCCGCTCTGGTCGGATCTGCTGCTCCATCCACACTGCGCCTAATCAACAATCGCAAGTATACAGCTACATGCATGGAATTGCTCAATGCATCGTTGATATGAATTGGGTACTCTTGAGGCTGCACCAGTTTTTGCTGCTCATCGTGCAACTACATGTCGTGTTGAATCACAGAACTTTGTACTATCTACTGCCAGACTAACTTTCTTGTGCACCTTTGTACATCATGTTGGCTCAAGGGTTGGATCCTTGGAACTTATCTCGCTGCTGTAGGTTCGATTGTTTCAGTACCAAAAGGTGGTCGTCTCACTAAGGTGCTGAAACTACAAAAGTTACTTCAAGTTTCGACCTCCGGCTTGGAATTTAAATGTCCTTCAACATTAGCAGCATGTACAAACCACATGATACACTATCATTTGAGTTGCTTATTCAAAAGACGGGAGGATTCCTGAGCTTAGCAACGACAGCTAGAGTATTGGAGACTCACGAGCTTGACTTTGGCCAAGTTCAGTTTGATAAGCGCATGGATGGAGGTGTCCATCTTCGACTTTGTTTGAATTTTGTGACAAGAAACCCTGGTCAGAAGCATCAGTTTCACATCCCACTGTTCTCCGCCATCTTTGGACCACAGGATTGTGAGGATATGCTCTATCCAGTTCCAGCTGTACAGATTTATTGTCAACTCTTTGTTTATTTCATGAGTGGTACTAAGACCAAGATTACATGCAATATCATTTCGTATTGGCTTGGGTCAACTATCCTGAGGGTTCATCACCACAATCTTCGCCTCATCCGCATGATGTCCGGGCACTAGCATTTACATTGGCTCTTCATCTCTCATGCCATCATGGAGGTATGCTTTTGTGTTTTTCTCACATTACCTCCGGGACCTGTTGAGGAAGATGTGTCTTGGTTGCAGCAACTGGATCCTTTAGTAGTGACACATCTATAAACCGATTCAGTGCGTCGTTCTGCAATAACTTTCTAAAGAGACTCACAATGTTGTTTAATAAACTGGCGAAGAACATTCACTGTTCACTGGGTTTTTTATTGTTTGTGTGTGCTTTTTTTGTTTAGTTAGCTATTCACCGTTTTGAGTACGACAACGATTCTTTTCTAGCCCACTGAAGTCATCCCTAAAATTAAATTGTATGTCCTATTTCGTACTATTATATCACTGACGTTCTCTACGGAGAATTGCCTCTGATATTCTTGTAAATACGATCACATATTGCAATTTGATTGCTGGACTGGTATTGCGTGTTTGACATTATTATGTAAGTGCAGGTTCACTACCTAAAAACCTGGATTTGATAATTGTTATAACTACGACATTTCACACTTGGTGTAATGTTTAGGCATTTTTGTTAGGGGGTTTTATGCGCTGTTGAAATTTACCACCTCATACCATCCGATAAATCATATTGTATGTCAGCAAGCACGGTTAAACCATATTTTTGGGCACTGAATATTTTCTATTTTTTAAAGTGTTTTTAGTCTTTTTAGTAACTCAAAATAAACACATAATGATCTTTATTGACAATTTAATTCCAATGTTTTCTTATTGTTCAATATTTTCTCGAACAAACAACACTGAGACACCGCTGATTTACACAGGAAATATAGCGCTCACATCAAATCAAACACTAACAGTATAATCAAATAGGGTTGTTGCGATAAAAAAAATTTCTGTATATATATGCATATTTAGTATTGCCACTTTATACACGAAAAGCCATGAAAACATTGTCAAAAAAGTTATAAATCGGCAATAACTGTACGCAATACGCTGTTGAAAACACATACTTTTTTCAAAATCTACTGCTCTGTCACTCCCTGGAATTGCCAAAATAACCTCTCCTGATTAATGTTATGCTGAACTAGGCCCACCACTCGGGCGAGACTGCAAGGACATAGCACGGTATGGGTTAATAAGAAAATACAGGCGAACCAATAAGGTGAAAGATTGCCAACTTTCTGGATGACCCAGGCTGACATCGGACCGTAAAGACATGGCATAATTGAGGCTCATTTAACAACAACCATTCACCACAAGCACTGTTCTGAAACACCACTGGTTACCGTTTTGTCAGATTTCTACAACAACAGTCTAAAATCACCTAAATAGAGTTAGTTACAACTACAGTAATCAATCATCCTCTACTGAGAGATCATCACCAACAAGCATGTTTGGCTCAGTGTTTTCAACGGCAACAGTCAAATCTGAGAGCGTGGTGATAGTACATTGGTCTGATAAAAAGCAGAGCCTGTATGTATGTAACTGTATATATATGTAACGGATGGATGCTTGAGGGTTTGAAGGCAGCTAAATACAGTATTGGAGACAAGAACCATTCAACGAATTGTTGCCTATGATTGATGTTCTATTATGGTTTTAGGATACAATGTAAAGATTTATGGATAACAACTTTTTATTATTCCCCCGGCATATAATGCGGGGGGATATAGCTAACAGTACGACCTTCCGTCCGTCCGTCCGTTCGTAAATATTTCGTTTCCGGAGCAGAACTCGAATACCGTTAAATATTTTTCAACGAAACTTTGCAGATACATCACCCTGGTGCTGAAATGGTGCCTTTTGCTATTTTTGAAATTTTGTGATTTTAATTTTTCTGGGTTTCCATGGAAACAGTTTGGACTTTGTAAAAAAAGGGGTACTTTTCGTTTCCGGAGCAGAACTAAAAAAACTATTAAACATTTGGCAACCAAACTTTGCAGGTAGATCAATCAGATGCTGAAGTGGTGCCTTTTGCTTTTTTTGAAACTTTGTGATTTTTATTTTTCATGGTTTCCATGGAAACAGTTTGGTCAAAAAAGAGGTACATTTTGTTTCCGGAGCAAAACTCGAAAACTATTTAATATTTGTCAACCAAACTTTGCAGGTAGATCAATCAGATGCTGAAGTGGTGCCTTTTGCTATTTTGGGAATTTTATGATTTTTATTTTTCTCGGTTTCCATAGAAATAGTTTGGACCTTGTCAAAAAAGGGGTACATTTCGTTTCCGGAGCAGAACTCAAAAACTATTACACATTTTTTAACCAAACTTTGCAGGTAGATCAATCAGGTACTGAAGTGGTGCCTTTTGCTATTTTTGAAACTTTGTGATTTTTATTTTTCATGGTTTCCATGGAAACAGTTTGGACTTTGTCAAAAAGCAGGTACATTTTGTTTCTGGAGCAGAACTCAAAAACTATTTAATAATTGTCAACCAAACTTGGCAGGTAAATCAATGAGGTGCTGAAGTGGTGTCTTTTGCTATTTTTGGAATTTTGTGATTTTTAGTTTTTTAATTAAAGTTTACAGATATATCAAACAGGTGCTGAAATCGCGCCTTTGGCATTTAGGAATGTTTTCATATTTTTATTGGTTACGATAGAAACAGTCTCAAAAAGGGACAGATCAAGCACTATAGTAGAGAGCACAGTCAGACATGTATTTATGTGATGTGCAACAATAGATTAACAACAATTACAATGTACAATACAAAGTGATATTGACCACCTTAGAGAAATTTTTGTTGAACTCGACCAGTACCCACCCCACCGTGTAGACAAAACCATCTTCGAAACATCGCCAAAAGTAAATAAAAGAAGTTGTTATCCAGAAATCTTGACATTGTTTTGAATATCCAACTTCTAAAATGCCACTGAATGATATGGTCTGAGGATGTCTTTCTCATAACTGTAAGCAGGACTTGGTGACAATATGTGGGAATTTGAGGACGGATCAGCACATCCAGAAAGTCATGGATCCAGTTTTTCTAAGACCTTTATTTATGGATTACAATGCAAGGCCACACCATTCTCATGCAGTAAGAGCTTTCATTCAGGATAATGCACTGACCTACCTGTCTAGGTCCATATCTGAACCTCCTGGAACAAATTATCAGATGATAAATACGAACACATAAACTACCTTTTTAAAAGTCGGGGCGCGTTTAAAGCAGATTTGCACCAAGTAGGATGTCAGTTTCCTCTGCAACATACATCTAATGACTGACAGGGTGGGTATGTGATGTACAGGCAATTATTAATGTGGCACATGAAGAGTACATTAGAAATTGATTGGATGACCCCAGGTTACCAATAATTGTTTTTGTCTCATCACATCCACACCATGTTGCCTGATCCTCTCTCCAGCTCCATACTTGTAACAGGTATCCTTTTGAGCCAAAAGGATCTTGTTTTTATTGCGTCATATTCATTATTAAAACGTTAAAAGGACTGTCCTTTTGTGTTTGCTTTTAGTCAAGACATGATCTTACAGAAAAACATGCAGCTTTATTTACATATTGTGCGTGCACACCACTGATATCAGCCAAAACATACAACTTTGTAAAAATTGCTGAGGGTGCTTACCTTTTTCCAAGATGTATGTATATTTTATTTATCCGAAGAATTAACTTAGTAGGATCTGAAACTGACAACCTCATGGTTTTTTAAAACTATCCTTTGTTCCTTTTAAGACTTTGTCGGAGACCAGATTTTCAATTGTAGTAGGACACTGAAATAGACTTTTTGCTGTCAATGTTAATCTTGTAATGCTGAATTTGGGTTAGTAAAATTAAAACTTTTGACCACCTTGTGCTGTTGAAAGCGTTATTTTTTGGTGATTTGTTTAAAAGAGCATTTTGGAGCATTTTAAACTAATTACCAAAGGTTAGGCTTGCAACAGCCTATGTAGGTTGGAATTTTGACATTGAAATGAAAAAAAGTTGGTGTAGCAGTTTGAGTCACAAACTGAAGATGAATAAAATGATAATTTATTTATATTGCAGTTTGTCCATGGGCTGTTGTAGCAAGCTGCAGCATCTTGACCTGACTATGTGCGTGAACATAACAGACATTACATTACAGAGACTGGCTCCAGCTTTAGCTAGTTGCCCTCAAAAAGACATTGTTGATGAGGATGTTGGTTTACAGTGTGATTGGATTGAGAAAGAAGCACTCCCTTACACTGAGCTGAAAAAGTGGCTGATCTGTGACTCATTGCCATCCGACATGGCACATCTAGATGTTGTTTTGCATGACTCTCAGTGTAGTCAACACTTGACTGGTACCACATTTGTCAAGGTGTCCAAGGCCAGTCTTACTCACTTCAACAGCAGTGACTACCGCCAACTCCTCCTGAAAATCCGACAATATTTTGAGGAGCCCAAGTTAAAAAGCCCAAAACTTTGTGATAAATTTAGAGACGAGAATGGTCTGTGCTATCTGAGCTTGTCAGGATGTTACCAGATAACTGATGTTGGACTCAGGTATACATTTGTTCTTGAACTCCGTTACAATTTCCAAATATATTCTTGATGTTTTGTCACAAAACCCAACACACAAAGTGTCCTGCAGAAAACCTTTCCCAAAAATAAGCACAGGATATGTTTAAAGTTATAGGTAAGGCAATGATACTGACAAATTAACAAGTAATATCAATATGTTTTACTTATCCCAACTTTTTTAGAATGCTACACAATATATGCTCTTACTCTTAAAAATATCACAAGTAGATGCTCACAATAGGATTTTTCTTGTTAGATTTTTTTGGGACACAGCAACAAGTTCTGCAAAGTTAAAAACTCCAGCCAGTTAATCTCAATATATATCCTTGCACATTTGAAACAACATCGTTGTTCCTGTACTTGCCTATGAGTCTACATTGTGGACACATCTCTCCTCCTGTGTTTGACAATCTTGCATCTTCAGTTGGACCTTTGGTGTAACTTAGACAAATTGCACATTTAAATAGTTATACTGCCTATACCCAAAGGTTGGAAATCACACGTAAAACGAAGCCATTACAGCACTGTGTTCTCCAGTCAACCCGCTTAACCCATATCGTGCGGGACACGGATATATTCGGGACGCTTTGGTTTGCGCTGCCGGCGGCATTGTTTGGTCCAGGAATGTATTCCATGTTCTGGAATTGGTATTCCCAGGTCAGGCGTCTAGGCGAAATTCGCAAAAAAGTACGATATTTTCACCGGCGCGGCGCGGATGTTGCCGGGCGAATTAATGATTACCCGAGACCTAAAATCAATAGAAAAATGGTTAAACTTGCACTTTTGAGACGGCAAATTCAGATATAACCGAACCTCAAAATTTTTCAATTATTTGTGACTGTTTACAGTCTTTATTTCCAAATTGTTTTGTTTTTTTTTCTGTGTAAAAAGACAATCATTTTAGGCACTCTGTGAGGCGCATCGCCCAGAGTTATCCAAAACATTTATGCATTTTGAGTGGTTTTTACATATTGTTTCAACAACTACTTTTGAACACAAAATAATTACAAGTTTTACACGAACAACACAATTTAGAATTAAAAACTGAAAACAGTTGCCCATAAATGATAATATTTTTAAGCACCATGGGGCGGCGCATTGCCCGGCATAATCCGGACCATTGTATGCATTTTTAGAGTTTTTAACATAGTTGTTCAAACACAACGGGCAAACACAAAACAATTACAAGTTTTACATAAAAACAAAGTTTTGAATTATAGACTGAAAACTTTTGCATAATTAGATAAAAAATAAAGAAAATTTTATTGAACTGTCATACGCCAGCGCAAGTCTGGCATAATTCGTGTCATTACAGGCATTTTTAGCGTTTTTGACGCAACTGTTCTAAACTTGTTTTGTTTTTTTAAATTAATAAAAAAAAAAGATTTTTTTTTTATTGTTTTTAGTTTGGCACAAGGTTTTCACATATTTTTCAGTCACTAACTTGTATACAAACTCACATTTAAAAGCAATACACTGTACACTTCTGCGCCGTGGAGAAAGTTCATCAAGCAGTTGGAGAAGCCTCGTATACCAGTCGTCGGTATGTGGCGAACCCCAGGCCGTCTTGATGAGATGCGGTTTTTGTGCCGGCGCCGTCGCTAACGGCTAAGAAATCCAAAAAGATAAGAAGACATACAACGGGTCGCCGACCAAGAAGAACAAGAATATAAGAAAGAAGAAGACATACAAACAGGTCGCCGACCAAGAAGTATAAGAAGATAAGAAGTTGCCGTAGGTGACGACGGCGGCGGACAAGAAAGAAGTTGGACTCTAGACGGACCTGCCACTGGCCAAGCTTCTTCATTATTTTCATCATACTTTTGTTTTATGTATTCTTTTTCATATTTTGGCACAGTGTGGTACAGCTTGAAGCATGGGTCTACACACAAAGCAGTTTTACAACGGTCACATTCATATGAAGACTCATGTCCAAATCGCTTTTGTCTCTTAGCTCGTGGATTTGTGGGTGGCTGACTACGTTTCCTTTCAGCTGAAGAACAGACGCTACAGGTTCTGGTCACATTTTTCTTTTCACCAGTGGCCTTTATCCTCACAGGAAAATGTCGGCCTTGAAGACAAACCATGCCGTTGTCGCTGTTGCAGCGGCGCCATCCAGGGCGGAAATGAAGCTAGTGACCTTGTCCATATCTGCTGAGTTGATAAGGGCTCTAATGACTTTGTTTCTGAACATTCGCTGTAACATTTTCCAATCACTTCTTTGTACATTATGTACAAGTTCACCACAAGTTCGTGTACAGATGGGGAGACGAGTAAATGTTATACATGAACAGGTGGTAACCCTTCCCCAGGTAGTCTTTCATAAGCTCCATGACAATCGGACTATGTCGTAGACGATGCCGCCCTCACTGGCCACGTCGTCGGACTTGCCTGTGTAGAGTTTAAACTCACAACAAT
>JAULCD010169678.1:0-10889 GCA_032361085.1 Calliostoma canaliculatum
CATGGTTAAAAGTTACTTGGAATATGCCCAATGACATCTTTAATTTAAACACAATTTGCCAGTTGCGGGGGGTATAGATTGACCATGTCAACTGCTTGTTTCTATTGTATTATCTTTCACCTTCACTTGAAAAAAAAGTATATAAATTATTCAGCGAATTTAATTGGTTTGATGAGATTTCTTTTAGAAATCTCATCAAACCAATAAACATCCGCTGAATAATTTCTATACATTTTTTACCGGTGCTAGCTGTTTCTCGAGTGCCGAGCAGTTGTTTTGTCTTCATAAATACTAATTGACATTGACATTATCCCTGTCCAATCATTATAATACTAATACATGTGGCCTACATTTCACAAAGTGGTTTGTACTGGATACACAAAGCCGTCGTAACGTCACCACGAGCTCACCAACAATGTGATCCAGGCAAAAAAGTCAGTTTACAAATGCGAAAATCTTTGGGAATGGAACATTTCCCAAAAATCTTGTTTTTCTTAGGAAATGTTCAAGTTTTTGTATTTGTAAATTGCTTCCATGGGCCAAGTGTGTATGTTGTAGTTATAAACTCGTGACTTCATCGAAACGTTTGTGAAAAGCTTGCCTGGAACAAATAGAACCGATGCAAATGATAAATATTGCTTCTACACTATGTACAAATATGACATATTCGTCGATTTGGCTTGCATAGAATGTGTTAAGAACATTCTGATGTATTGGGGTTTGTAAGTACACTTCCTTTAATCAAATCTGATACGCCAATCTGTCTTTGAATCGGTCTTCGTCTTGGCAGGAGATGAATATGTACAACGTTTGTAACATGATGGAGAGTGCAAACTTGTTCATTTGGCTCTTACTGAAGGTAAACTGCAACGATATTAGAAATTTGTTTTTTCTTTGAAACACACAGTATGTGAGTTTGGGGTTTTAGTTAATGGTAGATAGGTATTAGTGGTATAATGCACAGTTAAATGGGCCTGTGTAGTGGTCCACATTTTGTACTGCGATATATTGCGATACATTTCTATATTTTTCTATTACAATACAGACTGCAATTTATTACTCGCCCGTTGGAGATATTACTGTTTAATAACTCTAAGTTGATGTTGATCAGTTGATCAGTGATTTATAACACCTCGTGCTGTCATTCTGTCGGAACTACTTTCACTCAATCACGCGGTACTGTGGCTTTTTTGTATCAATTTGGTGATCAAATTATGTACGCTTTATTATAATTTAAATAAAAGAGACAAACCCCAAACTTTCATGGATATACGCAAATGAAACGAGGTGTTGACAGAGGCTGCCATAAAATCTTCTTTAACATTTTCGATTGTGGTATGCATTTTTTGGGAAGAGCTACGTAACGTTTTGATAGTCTTGACATCAAGTGAAGGTGTGATGGCCGATGTGCGTTGTTACACATTTCATTTACCATAGAATGTGCCATGTAAGTGCACTTTGTGATAAGATAAATATACGCTACGTTCATTATACATTTAGGAAGGTATTATTCCATACAGATATTGCTTAGTTTTTTTATCGAAGCACATAACATCATTAAATAACTTGAACCGTAAACTTGTGACAAGAATAAATTCACGAGCGAATCTATTGTATTTATACACTATTTCTAACTTAAGTTAAAGATTCAAGCTCTAGGTTCAAGCTCTATGTACTTTTAATTTACCAGTATCACTGTTATACCACTCAGCTTTACAGTTTACCAGTATAACTGTTATACCACTCAGCCTTACAGTTTACCAGTAGAACTGTTATACCACTCAGTTTACCAGTATAACTGTTATACCACCCAGCCTTCAGTTTACCAGTATAACTGTTATACGACTCAGTCTTACAGTTTACCAGTATAACTGTTATACCACTCAGTCTTACAGTTTACCAGTATAACGGTTATACCACCCAGCCTTACAGTTTACCAGTATAACTGTTACACCACTCAGCTTTACAGTGTACCAGTATAACGGTTATACCACTCAGTTTTACAGTTTACCAGTATAACTGTTATACCACCCAGCCTTACAGTTTACCAGTATAACTGTTACACCACTCAGCTTTACAGTTTACCAGTATAACTGTTATACCACTCAGCTTTACAGTTTACCAGTATAACTGTTATACCACCCAGTTTACCAGTATAACTGTTATACCACTCAGCTTTACAGTTTACCAGTATAACGGTTATACCACTCAGTTTACCAGTATAACTGTTATACCACCCAGCCTTACAGTTTACCAGTATAACTGTTATACCACTCAGCTTTACAGTTTACCAGTATAACGGTTATACCACTCAGTCTTACAGTTTAACACGTTGAGACACGTTGTATTTTAGACTAAACAAATTAATACGTTAAAAAACTCATGTTGTTTATTTATATAAACAACATAGCAAAATGGATTTTTTTTATCTAAGATGTTAA
Source organism: Calliostoma canaliculatum (assembly GCA_032361085.1). Lineage (NCBI taxonomy): Eukaryota > Metazoa > Mollusca > Gastropoda > Trochida > Calliostomatidae > Calliostoma > Calliostoma canaliculatum. The sequence continues at coordinate 2,442 of JAULCD010169678.1, forward strand.
ATCTTTTATTCTAAAAAAATACTCTTTGAAAACTAGACATGGAACAGATTTGTAAATATAAGTTGATGAATATTTTTTATTATTTATTTTAAGTTTGTATGTGTTAATAAACATACACGCACACGCTCAACCATTAAGCACAATTTACAAAGGCAGTAGAAAATGGAATTTTAAAAGTCCGTATTTATTATTATTCTTCGCCACGAAGTGGATGGGGGATTTAGATTTGAGGTCCGTCCATCTGTAATAATGGGGAATAGTTTTCTCAACAACTCTTACAGATAGAAAACCAAATTAGCATGTGGCGTTAGGACATGAATACCTGGGCCCCCTTCCTCAGAGCAATTTTAGGCTAAGACAATCGTTAGATTTTTTTTAAACAGTGTCCTATTGATTGTTTCTTCTCATAGGCTTACAATTTGAAACGGGTGCCGAATGGTTTGACAGCGATCTCTGCGCTACGACAATCGTAAGCCAATGTTATACTTGCACTTACGATCAACTTAGCCTAAGATCACTTTGAGGAACAGGGCCTTAGATGGAGTTGTAAAATAGGAACCGTGTTATCATTTATTTCAGACTTGTTATCCTTGTTATATTATTTTGACACCTCCAATGGAAACATATTTTCTCCGAAACTGTTACAGTTGTCATCTTGTTTTTTGTGTATCATGTAAAAATATGTGATTAACAAACGTTTTACAACAACAAAATACGAAAAACACTTAACGTGTATGGAGTAAAGTAAAGGACATCAAGTTTAACAGTTTGGAACAATGCATATGAACTTTGGCTCCATCCTTACGGAAAACTGCAATGGGACAGTAAAAGTAGCTACTTTTGTAAGTGGTCGTATGTGAACTATATAAAAAAAACTGTTACGTTCACTGGAAGGATGTATTGCATTTAGCTTGTTTTTAATTTATAATTATAACGTTTTACTTGTACTGCCTCTCACGTAACCCACGTTAGAGTTTGTCATTAAATACGTTCCAGTAATTAAACTGCCTTTAATTCTGTACTAAACAGAAATCACTGAAGCTTGTTCGATATATCAAAAACCTGTTGGAAATATTAAAAGGTATTTGTACACAAAAAATGATTTTTCTTAAATTATCAAAATTTAACTGGATTAAAAAAATTAAATATACAAAACAAAAACAAGTGTCTGACAAACCACAATTTATATCATTTTGATTTTAAAATGTCTCTATTTAACATGTTTGTCAAAAGCTTAAAACGTTAGATGAATTGCCTCCCTTTGTTGTGACGTCATTAAAGAATAAATCCAACATGGACTCCGACTCCTAACTCCAAAATGCAAACACTGACCAACACATGTCAGACAGCCATGGTCATGGAATGCAGAAAAGGATACAATTGTTGAACAATGTTGTAAATACATTGAGAATATATGGGAGTTCAGGGTGTCTCAGCTATGTTTAGGTCAATCTCAACCGCAGTTAAATTCATCAAAGAATACATGTTGGAGGTGAAAGATTCTGATTGATTAATGACGTCTTTAATTACGTTTATTTTACTAATGAAAAAATAGTTGTAAATTGTGCACTTTCCGAAGAAAAATAAGTTTTTCTTTGGAAAGTGCACAGTTTACAACGATTTTTCGCATTTGTAGACCAAATTCATGAACCCAGTGACATGATTTAAGACATTGTAAAGTTATGACGTCTTTGTGAAACGGGGGCCTGAACAATATCTGATATGGACGTCATGCTTTTACTTAATAAAACGTTCAGTCAAATGATTCTGGTTGCTATTAAAAAGAGTAGCTTGACGAGGTTAAGCTGATCAAAGAGAGTTAAAAGGCCCAGGCCAAGACAGTGTTTCCCAGTGGGGTCCTTAAGTCCCAACATTCACTGCATTGGGCTGTGCTGACTGGAAGAAATGTACTGCACACATTAATCAAGGATATGACAACTGCACGTTAGTAATTACAAAATTAGACTGTTTTGTGATGTCTATACCAATCAGTGCCTCCATGTGTGCTCGAATGTGCACCACCATCAAAATGTTACATGCTATTGGCATAATGTATTACTTTAGTTTGTTATTTATAAATAAATGATATAATTATTGTGAATTATCTCTAACACAGCATGTATTTATAATATGCTCAGAAATTATGTTACCAGTACAGTTCAGTTAATTGTATTGGGTTCATATGTGCAATGTCTTTCCAGCCAATGAATAATCTTTGTAGATAAAATATTGAGAACACTATTTGACACAGACGCCATGCCATGACTTCATAAAACGTTCATTTCTGATTCTGTTTTCCACAGAAAGTAGTTTGACAAAGTTAAGCTCATCAAAGAGTTAAAAGGCACAGACAGACAATGTTAGAATCTGACAACCCTGCAGAAAGTTTTCTAACGGGAAGAGAACACTGCACACATAAATCAATGAATTATTGAGGATGTGACAACTGCAAAATGCTGTTGCCTAACGACAGCACTAACATTAAAAAAAAATATATTAAAATTATTCAGTGGATTTAAATTGGTTTGACATCACATCACATCACAGGGTAAAAAAATATATAAGTTATTCAGCGTTTTTCCATTGGTTTGATGAGATTTCCTATGGAAATCTCATCAAACCAAAGGAAAAACGCTGAATAAAAATTTCATTAAACCAATGGAAAAACGCTGAATAAAATTCTCATCAAACCAATGGAAAAACGCTGAATAACTTATATACTTTTTGACCCTGTGTAATTAGACTGTGATGTGATGTTTATACTAATGAGTGCGTTTAATGCACAACACGCGATGTTTGGTATGTGAAGAGAAATGTGAGTGGCTGACGATGTGTTGTGTCTGGGACAGTTTAACATTGTTATCTCATGTTGAGGAAGTTGCGTCGGTCAGAGTGACCTTATATTCTGACATTTACTTTCAAAACAAGTAAAGACTGAAAAACATCGGCGACAAAACCTTTGAAGAAACCTAAATGTTATAAAAACAGAAGTAGTATTAATTACTCTTACAAACATTCAAAGAATGTAAACTTTTATTTAATATTCTTTAAAGTTTTGAAATATTTATTTTGACAATTGACAATACTTTGAGAAGCACAATCATGATAGAAATGTTAAAGTTCATCAGACCACAATATCCACTGGAACAATGTCAAATTCATAACTACAATTAATTAAACAAAAACCTACTATCAACATTAAAAGGTTTCAATCAACTTTCAACAAAGATCAAGGGTATCACAGACCAAGTAAATTCATTAGTAATCAAAACTAATTTACTGTAGCGCTCACACCATTGTTCTATTATCAATATACTGTCCATGTCACACTAGCCTTCATTCATTACAACCACAACATCAAGGTACCTAAAGGTTAATTAAATATTGTTAATCACAATAAACAAACCTTGTCCAAAATAAATCAACCCTGTCTCTTGTGTTAACATCAACTCATGCCTCCCACATTTAAACACCAATTATGTAAATATGTATATAACCTCAACCTTCACAAGTTTGTATATCTCTTGCTTGACAACGTTGTTAGTATCTACACCAAAATGTTGCAAAAATCGCAATAAATAAGTTAATTTCAATAGAATACATCGATTGTTCATTACACTAACTTTTAAAAAATGCCGATCAAAGAAGTCAGTTTTTAAATGCCTGTAAAAAAACAACCAGTTTTAATTGAACTTGTAAAACGCTTCAACGAGTATAAAATGTGGAGAATATCTAAAATAAAAAAATAGCGAAATTTAACGCAATACTAATAAAATATACATTGGGTATTATAGCTCAAAACATATTCACACTATTGCCATCAAGGAAGGTTTGGAAGATCTAAAGACACGTCTTCCGGTCTGCGAAGACTGAAAACTTACCACAAATAGCTGAACTATTGCTTAAGGAGCGTTAAACAATAACCTACTTACTTATACTCATGTTAAAATGCCGGAAATAAACCTTGTTTTTCAAAAACTCAAAATTTGGGGTGATTACAATTAAGAATTTACTCTTGAGATTGTATAAGACAAAACATGTCTTTCTTATTCTGCTCTAAAATCGAAAGTAACATTTTGTCTTTGTATGTGTTACTAATTGATCACAGAAATATATACCAACTAAAAGGAAAAAATAACATCAACACATATGGTTGTTGGCCTCTTAAACAAATACAGTTAACCCTTTGAGTGCCAGACGGGTTTTTGTTAGACGTGAAACTGTAATTACTACCTCGTTCTGTTGAAAAAACTATTCTGTGACAATTTGTTAAAAGAACTCCTTTAGTAGCTCTTTTAACAAATTGTCACAGGCTAGATTTTAAATACCGTATTTAGGCTGAAATGTGAATGTTAAAGCAAGTAAATGTCCAGCTTGGCACTCAAAGAGTTAAATTGAACTGCGTCTTTAGCACATTTGTTAGAAGTCGGGCAGTGATGAAGCCAATCACTTATTATTCAGCTAAGGTACACTGGAAATATATTGTTTTGATCTGTTTATAAGGTGGGAACTCATACTTTCAGAAAATGCGTCAGTCTTCAGCTGGTTGCTATTTTGGTAGGTATCATCACAGGAAGCTGCGCCCTGTCTGTTGATCAACTGAACTCACATACGGTTATCTATCTGGCATACACTTAGCATCATACATTGAAGTGTCAGCTTTGCAAACAGTCAACTACAGTGATGCCAGAAAAGTAGAAAATAAATTTACACTAGAATTTTTTTTATAGAAATTTAGCGGATTTTCACTTGTTATAATTAAGAGTGCGATTTCAATAAAAGTCGGTTGTCCTCCAACAGTTGTTTGGCGTCAATAAGAACGAAGTTATTAGAGGTAGTGGGCGTTGCAATTTCCGTTATAAATTATAAAACGGTTACATGGTTCACAATGTGCTATATTTACACAAAAAGAAATAAAACATACATAACTAACACTAGAAAAAATGTATAGAAATTATTTAGCGGATCTCCATTGGTTTGATGAGATTTCAGTCTCATCCCCTTGCCGGCTCGCTCTCTTGATCTCTCACCAATCGATCACACGAGGAATGAGATAGATCGGCGCCTTCAACGTCAACCATGTGTTCTACAGACGCACCACACATATCCCACAGAACTTTGTGCAACCGAAGTGACAACACGCGCTAATGATTTGTAAATTGACATTTTGATTTCTTATGACATCACGCATGTTTTAAAGTCAGTATGACAAACTAAACCGTTTAAACACTCACATGAATCTTTTATCTGTTTTTTCCGATTAGGTAAAAACAAAACTTTGCATTAAATCTTATGTAATGTCAAAGGAACGTTTGTTGTATATGCGCGTGCGTTTCCTTTATGTCCAACAAAAGACAATCTCATTAAAACCGATGTGGCACAAAATGTGGTTTTAATGAGTTGATGCAGTGGTGAGTAACACAACTTTAATGAAATTATGTTGTTTTTAGTAGCACAACACAACAGAAGGTCTGGTTTTATTGAGATGGTGCAGTATAGAGCAAAGCAATGCAAGAAAAGATTTGATTTCAACTATGACCCAAAATAACGTCATTAGTCATGCTTAAGTATACTTTTTCTTGAGGTAGAAGACAAGAGACAGTAGATTCAATAACTACTCGCTGGGTGTTTTATCACCATCAAATATGGCAATCTAAAAATGAAATTGCAAATATTCTGACTTTAATTTATTTTACTTGCAGTAGGTGGTCCAATTGCAATGGTCACGTTGGGTCACGACATAAGCACACTTATCCTTCAGAATGTTAGGATAAATGTAGTTATATTAATTTACGAAAATAATAACTTAATAATGATAATAATAATGGATATTTATAAAGCTCTATATCCACCCACGAATGCATGCTCGTAGCGTTGGTTTTATGCCTAATAAATTATGGTTATCCTAAATTATTTTAAAACACCAATTTTTATCTGGTTGTAGCAGAGATTTGTTAGATATAATATATGATTAGGTTCTGATTAGATCATCGTAATACCTGCTTGTCAAAACCCAAGCGCAGTATTTATCACTTTCATTGTCCAAATTTTAATCAAAACAGACGTTTGTAAAATCTACCCAGTGATAATTTGTTTTAACCAAATGATAACATGACGAATGATCCGGTAATCATTCAGCGAAGTATGCAACTATAAGTGCCAGTCAGGATGATTCAGTTTTGTTGACTTAAGAGAACTTTAGGAAGTTTGTTTCTTGTTGTCTGTTTCTTATTGTCTATTGGAGTTCTTTTAAACAAATTATCACAGGATAGGTTTTCATCAGCCAGTTTAAAACGGAATTTGGACATTTAAGTATGAAAAATATTACACTGTAAACAAAAGGCAAATGTTTGGTTCTTTCGCGATATATTGCAATATGTATTGCAATATTTAGAAGTGTATCGAAATAAATGTGGAGCATACACAACCCAAATGAATAGAAAACGAATACAATGATTTAAAAAGGTAGTTCATTGAGTCCTAACTTTAATTTGACCGCCTCACTGTGGTGAAGGACACTTACATTGTTCTGGCTTCAGAGGAAGAAAGCAATAGCGCGGAATGTAATTTAAGATTAAATAACTTGTAATGCGTCTATTGATGCCTGATACAACGTGACAAATTAGTTTCTCAAAGGTTTTGCAAACACTAATGATGCCTCTTGAACATGCTTAAAGAGTGGAACAGAAAAAAGAATTAGCTTTAAATTTAGAGTCTCTTGTTAATGATTTTGCTCTTCAGTGTTCTTCTTGCTCTTCAGTGATCAACGATGCTTCATTGAAAAGCAGTTTTTTTGTGCAAACATGCTCCAAATTCATTTGAAACAATTGACGTTATTCAGGGTTATAAAGGTGCAGTTACGATCAATATTCTTTTATTTATTTATTTTTTCATGTTAGAATTTGTCATTTTCGGGGAAATGAAAGTCAATTGTGTGTATAAGCACTACAAACTGTGTTACAATGCCCGCCTGTAGTGCATTGTATGTCACCTTAAAGGAATGTTTGGCCGCTACTGTTTAAGCGCCAAAAAGAGTTCATGGAGAGTTTGAGGTTGTGCCTGTCTGATGTAAACGGCGCTCTACGAGTAGTCTAAAAGGGATTAAAGCACAATCTCGACCAATGGGTGTTTGTCAATCTGGTCACGTGTTGTACATTTATGCAACGTTAATGTACAGACCCCGTTCTTCAAAACGACCTTGGTGTTAAGATGATGGTAAGTGATTTTTTTAAACAGTGTCCCGTGGAGTTGTTTCTTATCATAGGCTTACGACTGTCTTAGCGCAGAAATTGATTTGGAACCGGTGCCGAATGGCACCGGTTTTAAACCGATCTCTGCACTTACGACAGTCGTAAGCCAATGTTTTTTTAGCACTTACGATCAAATTAGCCTAAGATCACTTTGAGGAACGGGGCCCAGAAGACAATATACTTTTCGACTGTACTGTAAGACGAGTGACAGTACGTTATCGTGATATAAAAATGGCTGCCGTACGAACAAAGGGCTATAACCTCGCCCTATGTTCGTGCGTCAGTATTTATATATCCTGATGAAGTATTCTCAGTCTGTAGGTAAGGCAAGAGTAAGAGTACAATCCGTGGCCGAGCGTTGTCGTGCTTTAAACCCAACTTTTCACGTTGAAGAATGAAACACTTGACATTGCAAGATGTCTTCACGGTAACATACCGCATTTGACCCTCAGATTGTCAATGCGAATGTAATAGTTGCCTTTTTAAATATCCTAATTCATACCTAAATACGCTGTTCAATTACTAACCTGTAATAAGTTGTTGAAAAAGCTCATTTGAGCTTACTACAAAATAGTCTTTAGCGCTTGTTAGGAACTGGTTTAAACAAATTTTCAAAGTATTGTGTTTCAACAGCACAGGATTATCAAATGCATGTCGACATTCTTAAATTTAAAGATCCTTTCACATAATCAAGTGCTGTTCTGTCCCATTAGTGAATACTTCTTCACGTCATGTCAGTCTCTCCCCCAACACCACCAGTCAGATGACGTTAGATTTCAGGGTCACAAATCACATTCTGCCCACCGTCGATAAACTCCATTAGCACGGCAAAACAGAAACCTGGCGATCTTAGGCTAAGCTAATTGTAAGTGCTAAAATATCACACTGCCTTACGACTGTCGTAGCGCAGAAATCGCCTTGGAACCGGTGTCATTCGGCACCGGTTTCAAATCGATTTCTTCGCTACGACCGTCATAAGCCTATGATAAGAAACAACTCTAAAGAAAATTGTTTCAAAAATCACAGACGATCATCATAACACTAAAAACGAGGAACGATGGTCTGGACGCGTCGTAAACCCAGACACGTTTTCGTCCTGCCTGGGGTCATGTAAAGCTCTAACGACCCCAGCGCAAAATCCCGCCCTTGTGTAATTCAAAATACGCCTTGTGTGTACTGTTTCTTGGGAATATAATGT
>JAULCD010169789.1:0-16817 GCA_032361085.1 Calliostoma canaliculatum
CTATACAACAACCATACCCCAGCTTGAAAACGGTATAAGAATCTATACCGAAACGTCGCTACTGTGAAATAAAGAAGTTGATTATTCATAAAGTTTGTCATATTCAGTACTTACAACTTCTAAAATGACTCTCAAACAATCTCTCTATTGTAAGATATCACATCTTGGTGACAATTAAAATTCTTTCAAAACTTATGTAACACTTTTATATTTCTTCATAGTGTCTGCAAATGTTTTACAAAGTAATAAAGAAATAAACTGAGTCTTACCATCACCATCATCACCATCATCCATCATTGCGATCGCATGTACTCCACGAGTGAACTCATCAACGGTCACTTTGTCGTCCCCTGAAACAAGACAACAAATGTTATAAGTAGGACAATAATAGAAAGAAAGTAGATAAGATTTATGAACGAGGGAAGTAAAAAGAGGCAGACAATAAATAGGAAGACAGACATAAGATGAATAAGGCGTAACTTAACAGAAAAATAGATAATCAATAAATAAGGATGAGACTTATAACAAATAAAGAGCAGATGCGTACTAAGAAAAACAATCATGATTAAGACTAGAAGGATAGTGGATAGGGAGCAGTATAATAATGGACATAGAAAAAGAGCTGGGCCCCGTTTTACAAAGCAATCTTAGGCTAAGTTGATCGTAAGTGCTAAAATACAACAATGGATTACGACTGTCGTAGCGCAGAGATAGCTTTGGAACCGGTGCCATTTGGCACCGGTTCCAAATTGATCTCTGTGCTTGACCATTGTAAGACACTAAGATTGCGTTTAGGAAAGGTGGCCTTGATAATATATTTACAACTCAAGTTCCTAAATTTAATATATACTGAGGAAAAGGCAAAAGAATGAGCAGTAAAGATTACCTTTACACAACCTCTTTACCCCATGCCCTGGCCCCTTACCCACCTCCTTGGAAAAGGGACAATACAGACTTAAGGCGAAGCCTCATGAATTAATTCGTCACATTCTGATAAGGTAATGTCACTATTAGACATACATCCAGCAGGTAGAGGGTGGGGGTTTCTATAGAATTATCTTTACTTGATTCATTCATTTACATGTTTATGTAACTATTTAGATAAAAAAATTTCTTCATATTTTAAATTTTGTCATAAATGCGGCACTTCTAAAGAGACAACATAACAAAACATTTACATAAAATAATGTTGAAAATTCATGTTAAAAAGTAACTGAACATGGACATAGTCATATAGATTTTGAGTTGATATTATTTCAAGGTGTGGTTCCTGACACCATATCACTGGGCTTATTCGTTCAGTTTTCAAATGCCAAAGACAAACTTGATTTGTGCATAGTTGAAAGTGAACAGTTAATCGCGTCTTTTGCATTTGTGAACAAAACCGTTAGTGAGCTGTATATTATTAGGATGCTGTTGTTGTGATTTTCTGTTTGACAAAAATATCTGCAAAGGAAATATAAGTACACACACTTACCGTTTTCATCGACGTAAGACATCACATCTCTGGCAGTAAGTGAGTCACCCAGGAACGCCTCGGCCTCTGACTGGTCAATATATCCGTCTTCGTTCAAATCACGTTTACCTTAATTTTGAAAAAATAAAAGTAATCTTCAGTCACTTTAATCAATAATTCTGGGTGCCGTTTAACAAAGCTATCGTAAATTTACGTCGTAAACCATTTAACTGGCCCTTTGGTTTAGTCTTCTTTGATAGGCATTTTAGAAGTTGAATGATTACACACTGAATAGGATTGATGGATGACAATTTCTTTATAGAGTAATGTGCAACGTTTCCAACATGTTGCACCTTGTTTTATAAAGAAGTTTTCTTCTACAAATCCTGTTAAGTTTGTCATCCAAATACAAACTTCTTTCTTTATAAAATGCCTAGTTTGCATCGATTTTAAACATTTTTAAACCTAAACTACGGGCTCGAAAAGATGGTTTGCATAAATTTACGATGGTTTAACGAAACGATACCCTGAAATAAATGAATGAACATATGCATGATGTAACTTTGAAACAAAATTAATTCCACAATGAAACAATGCACAACAACGCAAAAATGCATCTTATGATTATTTTATTGTGTTTTGTTTCATTGGATTAATGCTCATAATACTTTAATATAAAAGTAAATTCAACAACTTAAATGATTTCTTTTCTGTTTTTATGATCTGGAACAAAGGACTGTACTGCATAAAAAACGTTGTAAAATAAAGTCAAATGATTAATATGTCCAAAAATAACCAATGTAAACTAATAAAAATGCAAAACTTTGTTTAATTGATTTGGTTATCTACCTATGTGTACGTACTATGACATAATAGTGTGAATTGTGATGAAGGAAAACTATTCTAGTGCCGTTTTATAAAGAACACTGTTATGCTTCGACGTCATGTCATATGTGATTGGCTCGAGGGCTCTTGAACTGTGTGAACTTTTTAAGCTGTGAGTATAGAATGTGACAAACCTTAATGGATTATCAACTTCTTTATTACAAGGTAGCGACGTTTCGGTATAGATTCTTTAACCGTTTTCAAGTTAGGAATGGTTGTTGTACAGCAGTATATATGCAGAAAATAAGCGGATTTACAGGAAATTGAGTCATAGTAATTAACAAACGAAACGTCGTCACTGTGCACTTTCAATATAATTTTGTACTGTGTATAGTCCACATCGAATTTTGCATTTGATACCGAATCGTTTGACTCAGTGTGTACTAAGCCATTGCATAGCAACGAGCTATTAGCCTTCTACGCTCTCTGTATTGTGATATAAAATAGATTGCGTGTAGACCTACCGATCGCTTTACAGCCATTTTGTACACCCCTGACAACCTTTGAAATCCAGGCATCCGTTTCTGGTACGGTCATGGCTACCACCAAACAAAGCACAAGTACGACTGCAGCTCGCATATTGCTGAATACTCGGAAATTCTGAAACAAAAGCAACATGCTTTATAAACTGCTCTGATATCTTTACAATGCAAGACAAGTCGACCTGATCTTAGAAGAGAGGTTTATTTAAAATTAAGTTCCAGTTTGAGTTATTTAGGAAATAACAAACATAATTTTCAAAACTTCATTTTGTTGCTTGGAAACTTAAAAAAACCCGTCGAACCTAAAACGCTAGAGAATAGCTTTAAATCACTACCTGTCAGGGCGGATCCCATTGGACATTGTGGCAATATAATATAGAAATAAAAGCTGTATGTATGAATCACCGAAAATTAGTGAATTTTGATTAGAATTTCCCCCACATATTGGACGTAAACACGGTTAAATTAAAAAACCTAACTAATTACGTAACATGCTTATATATAAAACGTACTCGCCGTTAATGGCTGCAATATTGCCCAAACGGCGTAAAACAATAACTCACTCACTCACTATATATAAAACGTCACAGGACCATAAGGCAAATACATATATCACATATTCAGCAGTGTCGTTAATTTCCCTTAAATTTAACCTCATTGTGCTGTTTAAAACATGACCTGGGCCCTGATCGTCGAAGCAATCTTAGGCTAAGTTGATCGTAAGTAATTTTTGAAACAATGTCCTGTGGAGTTGTTTCTTATTATAGGCTTACGACTGTCGTAGTACAGAGATTTGATTCGGAACCAGTGCCGAAGGCCATCGGTTCCAAAGCGATATCTGCGCTACGACAGTCATAAGCCAATTTTATAGTTTAGCACTTATGATCAGCTTAGCTTTAAAATGCCTTAAGGAACGGGGTTCTTGTGACCTGTGCACATGTAGTTTTTTTAAAAGAGACACTGAAAAGTATTTCTTTAAGAAGATCACCACAATAACTACCTGACTACCGTATTACATCGTAAATGTATAACGTTGGATAATGCAGAGTTTACAACAATTTTGGGCATTTGTAAACCGAATCCACTGATTCGGAAACATGGTTTATGACGTCGTACATTTATGACGTCTTTGTCAAACAGTACCATTGGACACACACACAGATCACACGCAGATCTAACCTATACTAGTCGTGCAATATAAATGTTTAAGCTGTTTCCCACTGTACAAGGTGTATCATCGACAGATTATTTACACACTAGGGAACCGTTACAGAAAGACATCGTAAACTTACGACCTCGTAAGTCAAGCCAGTAGACTGATTTATTTGATTTATAAATGACAATGATCGTTGTAAACTTTGAACTTTTGAAAAGAAGATAATGTTTTTTATCCTCTAAAACTGGCTCCCACGGGAGATATCGCTGATGTGAAATCAAACAATATCTCCTAGGACATATCGTCACAAATGATGTCATTTTATTGTAGCGATATCTCCGGCATGACATTATACCCATTGTCCCATCATTGTTACATCACAATGACTATGCAGTAGCATTGTTTTGGGTCACGGCAGCACAGAAAAAGTGTCATGAAACATTTACAAAATAATTGATTAATGTGATTAGATTTATTTTGAAGGACACCTGGGTGTCTCCTGATATTAGATATATCAATACTCGTTCATAAAAGTTTAAAACTCCTCGGCAAACCTCGGAGTTTTAAACTTGTATCAACTCGTGTTGATATATGATATCAGAAGACACTCGGACGAGATTCTCTATTTCTTCAGAAAGTGCATGGGTTACAACTTTTGTTAAGCAATTGGGGACCGAACCCATTCACCGAGTGGTTATGACGTGGTATATTTATAATGGCTTTAAGAAATGGGAACATTTTATTAGGTGCACGAAAATCCTGAATACATTTGGAAATACAGCATATATTACTGTATTAGAACATAAAGTCAAAGCAATAGTGTAGTACAAACAAATTTTACTTACCTTGTAAATCTGTGAAACACTGTTTCGATCCTGCTTTCCAGATATTTTAACTTATAGCGAAGCAGCAAGCAAAAGTGTTAAAACAGCTGCTTAACATTTGGCAACAGGTTCCAACAAATAAATGTATTAATAAAGCAAGTGTCTATTTTTGACGCATAATAAATATATTCCAGCCAATAGGCAAGCACTGAGTTAGAAAAAGTTGATACGATAAAAATATTTTGTCACTAAAAGCACGGTCGTAAATTTCTTATCAGTGGAGGGTGCAAATAATCAATAAATATAATACATCGTTAATATTTCAGTCATTATCTTTTTTTACATCAAAGAGCGAATGTTCAAATTAAAGCTCTGGTGATACAAACCATGCCATCTATCAAGGGTCCCGTTCCACAAAGCTATCGTTAGCAAAAGTAGAAATAGACACAAATCTGGGTTTTAGATTATTTTCTACAATTTCGGTAGTTAGTATGTTCTGCTTAGAAAACGGAGTGTGTAGTCGGTTTGAGGTTTGATTTCCGGCTGGGTCAGATCAAAGGTTATAAATGATGCACATGGGATGGTTTGTCGTAAGGACTGGTTGGCTCAGAGTCAGTATACCCTTATTGCTTATGGTTATTGTAGCGGATTTCCCCACCAGATAGTGAAAGCTGACCTGAAATATCATGCTTCAAGCTTGACATATATTTAAAAATGACACTTCAAAATTAATATCAGCGTGATGCTAAGACTTTTCTCAGTGTCAATAACACTCAGTGATTGATGAAGTGTCCACGCATTTATCGGCTGATGTGTTCGGGAGGAAGATACCGTAACTTAATTCTACAAGTAATTTGTTACTCATGCAGAACTAGTATTGTCATTGTTATGTTTTGTCTTTATGTAATAAAATATCTTTATTATGTTATCTTCTTTAACATTGAAATGTATCTTTCCTTTTTTCCCAAAATTTAAATTAGATGTTCTTTTGAGTTAGGATGAGCTATATCTTTCCCGGCAATATACAGAGAATCTCACCCGAGTGTCTTCTTATATCAAATATATCAACACGAGTTGATACATGTTCAAAACTCCGAGGCTTGCCAAGGAGATTTAAACTTTTTAAACGAGTGTTGATATATTTTATATCAAGAGACACGAGGGTTAGATTATATGTATCATTCAAAATCAACCAAATGACATTAATCAATCATTTTGTAAATGTTTAATGACATTTATTTCTATGCTGCCGGGAACCAGAACAATGCTGCTGCATACTCATTGTGACGTCACAATGATGGGACAATGGGTATGATGTCATGCAGGAGATATCGCTACAATAAAATGACATCATTTGTGACGATATATCCTTGAAGATATTGCTTAATCTCACACAAGCGATATCTTTTGTAGGAGCCACTTTTGGATGATAAATCTTTAAAGCGGGAATAATACATATTTAAAACTTTAAAATAATATGCAAACTTCAAATTTAATCTATCTCAGGTAGTCGTTATGAAACATTAGTGTTAAAGAAAAGAACCACGTGGATTGAATGTTAACATTAAAGCTAAATGCAGAAGCTGTAGAGCAGTCGACTTTGGCTATGGATGTCGGTAGTATGCCACACGTCGTTAATAGGCCACATATGTCGTTAATAGACCATGCATGTCAATAGGAGATGTCATGATGCATGTCGTTAATGGACTATTTATGTCATCAATAGGCCATGCATGTCGTCAGTACGCCAAGCATATTGCTGATGAGCCATGCATGTCTTTATTACGCCTTGCATATTGTCAATAGGTCATGCATATAGTTAACAGGTTGTATAAATCGTTAATAGGCCTTACATGCCACTAATATTTCATGCATATTGTTAACAAGAAATACATGTCGTTAATGTACTATGCATGTATGTTAGGCCATCCATGTCACTAAATACCTGCTGTTGAGTAAGTGCTATCAGTATTGTAAGGATGGTTTATCCTACAGAAATATATTGCAAAACTGTGAACTCTTTTCAGATCTAGTCGGCCTCTAGTCAAAGATGGGTTAAAGGATTAAAAGCTAACTGCCGAGTCAGCATGTATCTACACCTTAGTCACTTTGGAAAATTCCCAATGCCGATAATGCTTAGTGTGTAAAGGCGACGTGTTGGAAAAGAGAGCTGAGACATGTAGTCTAACCCTCGACACTCTTCCCGGGGTTTGAGATGATAAAGTAAACTTAACTGATCTGTTTCATATAATACTTGTCATTGTTGTTTTTAACTCTCTTTCATGTTGTGTTCCTTGTCTTTTATCTTGTTTGAACTTTGTTCACTTGCAATCACATTCATTGCAAGCTCATTATCTATCTATCTATCTATTTGTCTATATATATACTCTAACCCTCCGTATAACACTAGTCGCCTGATGAAGGAGCAAGCACATGCCTGAAAGTTTACAGCCAAGGGATCCTGAACCCTTATGCGCCAAGAAATGTGTAACAACTTTAACATGCCTATGACGCGATCTAAACATTGACCATGGAGTTTACACACACATAATAAGAAAATAGAATCAGT
This sequence comes from Calliostoma canaliculatum, assembly GCA_032361085.1. Classification (NCBI taxonomy): domain Eukaryota; kingdom Metazoa; phylum Mollusca; class Gastropoda; order Trochida; family Calliostomatidae; genus Calliostoma; species Calliostoma canaliculatum. The sequence continues at coordinate 7,373 of JAULCD010169789.1, forward strand.
AAGCACTATAGCATGCTAGCAATAGAAAATGAGCACTATTTCTTCTTGATATGTCCACTTGTCCACTTTATGATAACTTACGTTCAAAACATTTATCACCTAATGTATATCATCCACCACAGTGGTCAAGTTGTTAACATTAGTGTTGTGGGAAGAATATATATAATGTGAGTTACATACTGCCATGTGTAAATCAATAAATAAATACAATCAATCAAGTAAATCAATTAAATAACAACAACAAAAACAACAACAACAACAATAATAATAATGATGCTGGCTATTTATAGAGCTCCGTATCCACCCACAATTGCATGCTCATAGCGCATATTATTACCCTGGTCATCGGATCCAATGTTCCCTCAGTATCAGCCACAACTCCCTGGGGGTAAAAGCTAACTGCTGAGTCAGCATGTATCTACACCTTGGTCTACGACCCAAGCTGCCTGTTAGGCGCTAGAAGGGTAGCATTCACATTACACACGTCTTTCACACCAGGTACCCTGTTATACTGCTGGGCACACTTCGAACAAAGCCACTTGTCTAGGGTGACACCACAAGCTCAAATTGTGTCTCAGTGTACTCTCAGGAACCCAGTAAGTCGAACGGGTCACCCAGCCGGTAACAATCCAGACCCGACGTTGCTAAACTTTGCTTGATTGTGACACTAGACCATGCGCCACCATACATATATATGCGCCCCTAATATATATATATTAGGGGTGACTATTGAGCCAAAAGGACAATTGGGATAGTCAATAACTATTGCAAACCTCTATTGCAATATCTATTGATATTGAAAGGTATTATTGCAATACTATCGCAATAACTATTGCCAACCATATCTTTCATCTTGGAGATAAAACACTGTTACAACTAACAAAAAATAAAACATTTGGAACTTTAGTTGTATTTTGAAACAATAACCAACAAAAAACACAGTTCTTTGCTAAATTGACACTGACTTATAGTTTGACAAAATGATTATTTTGTGAAATACAAATTCATAAGAGACTTAAAACATAAACTTATATTTTTGCAAAATTTTGCCACATGAATCACTTGTTCATGTAATGATAATAACGCGTTTAATATCACGAACATATCTAGAGTTAAAACTTTTGAAACAATCGATATTAGACACTTAAATCGATACTATCGAGTGTCAAATGCGAATCCAATCGATACATTGATATTGAGGAACTCACCCCAACATGCCTGAAATATCGTTTTATATTCATATGGGTTGCAACATTGGCACCAATCAAAATTATATTAGGTGTTGCATTTCTTTCTCCCAACTGTATAGTTTGTGTATTTGAAATAGAAAAATTAACAAAACAAGATTGTCTAGTTGTCATTCTGTTGATGTAAATTAAGATAACGACTGAAATATTAACGATGTATTATATTTATTGATTATTTGCACTCTCCACTGATAAGGAATTTACGACCGTGCTTTTGGTCACAATTTATTTTTATTGAGTCAGCTTTGCCGAACTCACTGCTTATTTATTGGCTGGAATATTTTTAGTACGTGTAATATTCAGACACATGCTGATTTAGTTTTCATATTGTTCAGATCTTGTCAGAAATCATGTTTACCAGCTGTTTTGACACTGTTATCAGCTGTTTAACTGTGTGTGCTATAAATTAAGGCATTTCTGAGGCAGGATTGTGACAGTATCCCAGACTGTAAGGTAAGTAAAAATAGTTGTTTTGATACATTACTGCCGTGAGTTTGTATTATAAAAAAACTGAAAAGTAATTAACATGTCTTGTTTTTGAATTTTATTTCAACAGAAGGCTCTTTTATAAGCATCGCCTTTTTGCTAAGTGTGAACTATTTGTCAGGATTCAAGGTCGTAACTAATATGTACATTAATACACGTTCTCTACTCAAAAAAATATATCTTCCCTTTCCTCAAGCGATCTTAGTGTTAATATGAGAGTGAGCGTTCAAACAATGTCATGTAGAGTTGTTTCTTATCATGGGCTTACGACTGTCGTAGCGCAGAGATCGATTTGGAACCGGTGCCGAATGGCACCGGTTCCAAAACGATCTCTGCACTACGACATTCGTAAGCCAATGTTGTATTTTAGCACTTACGATCGATCAACTTAGCCTAAGATTGCTTTGAGGAACAGGGTCCGTGTTTCTTACACAAACCTGCATTTAGATTTAGCACTGCAGGCCGTCCGTTGGGACACTAAACAGTGTAATTGTTTATTTGTCACTGAAATCTACTTAATTATCAACATAATTATCAAAACTATCCTACAGTGGGATCAATTTAAAACGTAGGAAAAGGGCCTTTCAGATTCATCTTTTGGCACCGATTCCAAAATGATCTCTGCACTACAACAATCGTAAGCCAATGTTGTGTTTTAGGACTTACGGTCAACTTAGCCTAATATCACTTTGAGGAACGAGGCCCAGGTTTCTTACACAAACTTGCATTTATATTTAGCACTGCAGGCCGTCCGTTGGGACACAAAACAATGTAATTGTTTATGTTTCGCTGAAATCTACTTAATTATCAACTACATGTTAATTGTATAACCCTTAGAATGCAAATTTCAACATCATTCCGTTTTTCATTGTCCGATTTTCAATCTAAATACCTGGTTGAAAACCTATCCTGTGATCATTTGTTAAAAGCGCTCCTCTGAGAGGAGTATATGGTTTAAGTTTAACTAAAACTAATTTGGTACTCTATGGGTAAAGGCACGATTTTATTACCCTGTTACATAATCGCATTGGCTTCAGTTATTTCTTTTTAACATTAAACACGTTTTTCATGATGCACAAAATAACAGCTTAGCTGCTTAGATTGTATAAATCAAAATAGAAAATAAAAGTTCTTTTCTTAAGTTAAACCGTGTTTACGTCTGTTTTGTTTACAAGGAATGTTGTGCCATTTTCTTGTTTTATCCTGCTTCAAATTAACAGAAGTTGGCAGGTAAATGTAGACACTTGTAACATTTCTAACTATTTGAAAATAGGTTTTTATGTTAATTTGTTCAAACAACCAAAATTTAATTTTTACTCATTACCCAAAGACACTATATGATATAGTTTTTAAGTTCACAAAGACGTAAACTTTGTGCAGCCAGTCCCGACCATTCATTAGAAAAAAGGAGCAAACATAGCATATTGTTCTACTTCCAGGATTCCTGATAACTAAGCAACATGCGTATTGCAGTCGTGCTCGTGCTTTTGGTGGTGATGGTGGCATTAATAGTGCCAGAAGCCGATGCCTGGAGAAGGTTCAGAGGAAGGCGTTTTTTCACAAGAACCGTAAATCTTGTTAAACGGGTGGCACGGGTTGTTAGAAAAGGCTGTGATGTTGTCAATAAATTGGGTAAGTCTGGCACAATCTATTAAAAGTTAAAAGTTAAAAGTTAATTGTCAAACATATTGAATGCATATCATTAGAGAAAATGTATAGAAATTATTTAGCAGTTTTCTATTGGTTTGATGAGATTTCCGCAGGACATCTCAATAAACAAATAGCAAACCGCTAAATAATTTCTATACATTTTTTCTAGTGTTTGTACAAACATTCGGATGTCAAACATATTGAATGCATATCATTAGAGAAAATGTATAGAAATCATTCAGCAGTTTTCTATTGGTTTGATGAGATTTCCGCAGGACATCTCATCAAACCAATAGCAAACCGCTAAATAATTTCTAAACATTTTTTCTAGTGTTTGTACAAACATTCGGATATCAATATTTAAGTTGCTGACGAGTATATCTTAATTCTAATAAAAACAATTCAATTAAAGGAAGACGTGATGTGAGTTCTTTTGACATGAACAAAGATGGAAATATTGACCACGCAGAAGCCGAACTATTCTTAGGTAACCAAATTGATGCGAGAGACGTGATGTCTTTTGCGGATAAAAATGGTAAGTCTATTTTTATTTGCACATACTAACACACTATAAAGATTTTCGATAATCGTTTTTACCAAAAAAACTATTTCCTGTAGACGTTCTAGATTAGACCTTGGCACAGTGGCTCGAGTGTCCAAAAACTTGTTTTAAGCTTGAGGCCACAATAAACACTATCTACATCAGTTCATTTTATGACTAACTTGTTCGTGTCATTTTGTCCCCACTTCTTATTCATTATCCCCTAACACAAATTAATAAGTATCTCTTTCTTTTGTGATATTTACTGTTTTATCCACCTACGTTTTAAACATTTTATTTTGTTGATTTTTTTTCATGTCATTTCTTTTGTATGGGTTTTTAAGCAATTACACAGACCATCATTTTTCACGATTCATTTTTTAATTTATTTTCATGTTAAGTATGTTCATCTATTTCTTTTCTTGTCATTTTTATTAACACAACATCTTCATGTTTTATTTTCTGCTTTTTTATTTTTTACTCTTAGGATAGTACACTATCAGTTACAATTTAAAACAATGTATACTAAAGTTTTGATAGTTCATTTTTTGGTACATAAAATACATAAAAACAACTTTACAAGTTACATGAAGTGAAAATTGGTATTAAATTGTTTTGAGAGGTCAATTTGAATTTGTTTTCTTTTTAATTCTGGTTTTCTTTACAAATAGTATCAGAAAGTTATAAGGTTTTTGATTATGTCAGTCAAAATGCTAAAATATATACTGCTAAAGCCTGTTGTAATTGCAAGTGAAAACTATCGCAATAGTAGGGCTACTATCGCAATAGTATCACAATAGTTGTTTTAACTATCGCAATAGTATCGCAATAGTAAAAAATGTCTTAATAGTCACCCATATTATCTATTTTATGTCCGTTGCTGTAATATTTGCTTATACAACATATCTATCTTTTCTGCCTTATTGTTACAATTTGTCGTTATCCATGTTTTACTTGTGTTTATTTTAAACTGTCTAACTTCTACCTTTGGTTTCCTTGTTCCAGGAGACGCGAAAGTGAGCTTGGATGAGTTTTCCAGAGGAGTGCGTGAGGTCATGCTGAGGGATGATAGTAAGACACGTTTGAATTGTCGAATGTTACTGTCCATATTCATCAAATAATTTACAACTTTATGGATAACACCTTCTTAGTAAATTTGTTTACAATGGTTTGGAACATGTGCTTGTTCTCATTCAGGTGAGTGACAAACATATTCTTTTAAACAATGTAAACATATGTACAATGAATTTGACATCCGTAATCTTGAATTATGCCCTACCACTTTTAAATCTTCATAAAATTTCATATTAATCAGTTAATAAAAAGTGTAATGCCTTATAGAATTTTAGGATGTAGTTTGAATATAATTTATAAATGATTAATTTTAACACCTTTAATTAAAATTCCTGCGAATTTAGGGGATTCCTTCAAGTTTAGATAATGTGGACATACATTTTGTCAATTTACTTCACCGTTTCATCTTATTCAAACACGTTTTTTTCAGGTGCCTAATCACATCACCGATAACGATGACGATTTCTTTGAATAGTTCACCTTGCTAACAATAAATAAACAACGCACATGCGTTCAGATTAAAATATACGTGTTGTATCTGATAGGACGGCACTGGCGCCCATTTCACAAAGGTGTCAAAACTTTATGATGTCGTAAATCAAGTCACTGGACCCATGTATTGGCTTACAAATGCTTAAAATCGTTGTCAACTGTGCATTTTCCAAAGAAAAACAAGTTGAAAACCCACTTACATGGTGACATAGTTTATGACGCCATAAAGTAACGACGTCTTTGTAAAACGGCACCCTGGCAATGAAAACCATGTTGACCTTGTGCAAAGTTCGGTTTGGGTGTATTTTACATTGGAAAAAATCCCAGCCTTAAAGGTAATAGATAGATCCTCGGGCCATATCATATTCTTAAATCAGCCGATATTTCTCAGCTATATAATAATAATAATAATAATAATAATAATAATAATAATAATAATAATAATAATAATAATAATAATACCATTTATACAGCGCAAAATATTTGAAAGAAAAACTCATTGCGCTGACGTATGTCAGTCAAACCAACATACATACTGTCATACTAGATTTTTTCAAAATTAACGAGAAAGTAATGGAAGCCGAGATAAGAAATTACAAGAAGGGAAAAGTCTTGAGAGAATTTTTAAACTAAAGAAGTGAGTAACTATTTTGAAGGCTACTTGGTAGAGAGTTGGTAGATAAAAGGTCCAAGAAAACTGAAGTTTTTCATTAGCAGAGAGGAGTGTTCGAGGTGGACAATATGTAGTTAGTACCTGAGGGAGGTATGAAGGAAGAGAGCCATTAAAATGACGAAAGGCGAAGATAGCAAGTTTGTAGACACACCAATGTTTTACAGGCAGCCAGTGAATCTCTTTTAGAAGTGGAATTACGTGATGTATTTTATTTTTAATAATACGAGCAGCGTTATTTTGGAGGCTTTGTAAGCGTTTGTTCATCAGAAAGGCCGGGTAATATAGAATTGCAGTAATCTGGTCGTGAAGTTATAAAAGCTGAAACAAGTTTTTTTACAGACGCTTTGAGAAAGGTAGGATTTAATTGATGATATGCGACGAAGTTAATAAAGGGTTGCGTGGTAGGAGATGGTTTGACCATTGATGCACACAGAATTGCTGGAAATTTGTTTAAGGGAACGTGTGGAACCAACTAACATTACTTCAGTTTTATCAGTGTTTAACATGAGTTTATTAGTGTTCATCTAATACAAAATGTCGTCTATACATGTTTCAATAGTTAACTGGGCTGAATGAACGTGGGCTGGAGATGCTGAATAAGAATTTTCGGAAATTTGTGGAAATCACAGCTATGTGTCGAATGCCGCCCTAAAGTGCTGAGATGTGTTGAGATGACATGAAATAAAGGAACACCTTACAGCAATTGGAACACCTTACAGCAGTGGGCTAGGATTAGATGATATACCGTTAATGAGAACAGATTGATACCTGCCATGTACATACAATGAAAACCAAAGCATTTCCATGAATACCAAAAGTTACTTTTAGTCTTTTTAATAAAATGTGGTGGTCATATGTGTCGAATGCCGCGCTAAGGTCCAATAATGCAACTAGGGACACAACTCTCTAGTTAAGTTTTACTAAGACAGTCCAGGCCCCCGTTTCACAAAGACGTCATAACGTCATAAACAATGTCACTGAGTTAATGGATATTGCCTACAAATGCAAAAAATCGTTGTAAACTGTGCACTTTCCAAAGAAAAACTTGCACAGTTTACAACCATTTTTTTGCATTTGTAGACCAAATCTATTAACCGAGTGACATGATTTACGACGTCATAAAGTTATGATGTCTTCGTGAAACGGGGGCCAGGACGCTCAACACAACAGTCTCCGTACTTAGAGCCTTCCGATAGGCAAATTGATTTGATTCCAGTAGACTATTATCCAAATAGCTGCGGTAAATCAAAAAAAGAAACATTAAAGGGGAAAGCTTTAGCTTTTCCTTTTCCAAACAATTCACTGAAAATAGAAAAAAAAGTTGTTTTTTAGATAGGTCAGAGTCGATTTTTTCATGATAAAATTGTCTTATGCTTCATGGATACAAGCACGGGTTGAGTTTCTTTCGCAAGCAAATATTTGCTTGTCTACAGTTAGTTGCGGCTTTCTCCATTTTCTCTCTTAGTGTTTTCTTCGGGCTGTCCTCACCTCATCCGTTAGCCATGGAGCTGAAGGGCGATATCTGCCTTTGCGCATGATAGATGGAACATGCTTGTCCAAGATATTCTGAAGGTTTCACACAGATTGATGGCTTTAATGTTACGTGAGGTAATAAATCTTGTAGGACATGGAGGTATGACAATGAATAAACTACAGACAACCAGTAAATAGTCAGAAAGTCCAGCACAGTCCAGCAAATGGTGCATTTTTATTAAAGTTTTGAAGCATGAAACTACGTACAACCACTGTAAGTCAATGGCTATGGAAAAGCGTATATGGTTTGGCATTGGTCTAATGACAAAAATCCAATGCAACTTTAATGACAAAACATTGGAGGTAAAAACAACAACGTTGGTTTGTTTAGAAAACGTTAATTGATTTATCTAGCCACATAAAGAAACTGCACGGAAAAAAATCAATTCTGGAATGAAATACAACACAGCAAGAACAAAATGATGCAGATGCTGTAGCAGCTAAATGATCGGATCTTGCACAACATCTGTTACGATGACGTCAGAAGATAAAAATGGAGTAGGGGGTCAAACAACAAAGTCACAAATCAATAACGGGTATGACCACTCTGTGCGTGAATCACAGCAGTGCACCGACCACGCATAAAGTCTACCAAATGGGCCTGGGAAGCCTAGAGAATGGTCTGACATATCCTTCACAAATCCTGTGCCAATTGAAGGACGTTATCTGGAGAATGTGGAAGTCCACGCAGACGGAGCTCTATTTCATCCCACACATGCTTTATGTGGGAGAGGTCTTGAGAAATTGCAGGCCATTGCAGTAACATGACATTGTTATGGTAAAGGAAATCCATTGTGACCCTAGCCGTGTAAGGACGAGAGTTGTCCTATTGTAATGTCAATCAGAAAATGAATAACGACAGGCCTCAGAATCGGATCTCTTTAGCCAACACCGGTGAAATTGCCCTGCACAACCACCAAAGGGGTTCGGTGCCGTGCTGTTATCCCACCCCAAATCATTACAGAACCATCTTCAAAACTCTTACTCTTCACAATATAGTTGCACGCATAATGTTCTGCCAAACGCCGGTAAAAACCTTTGGCACCCGTCACTGTGGTAATTGTTAAAACTCAATTCATCTGTAAAGACAACATTTCTACACCATATTCAAGGTTGGCGAACATGGTTTCGACACCATCTTAGGCGGTTGACTCGATGACGGTGTGTCAGGATGGGACATAAGACAGGGCGTCGTGGTCGAATCCTGTACTTATGTAAACGATTCCTGACGGTGGTGAGATAAATACGGCGCAGAACAGAACAATACTCGTTAAATCATGGCTTTTGTGCTCTTCCATTCGTAAGTCATATTGTACTCTCTCACAATAACGTTTTAGTTTGTTTATCAGTTCAGGAGGTTGAAATGACCATTATTGGTTATTATCACCATTGGACAAACTTATATTGTGCTAATTTAATTTGAAACCTGAAAGTAGGTAATTTGTTTTAAAATGCTTTTTTTTAAACAGGGACCCGTTTCACAAAGACGTCGTAAACCAATTCACTGAACAGATATATTGGCTTACAAATGCCAAAAATCGTTGTCAACGATGCATTTTCCAAAGAAAAATAAGTTTTTCTTTAGAAAATGCACAGTTGACAACGATTTTGGGCATTGGTGGACCAAACCCATTTACCCGGTAACATAGTTTCTGACGTCGTAAAGTTATGACGTCTTTGTGAAACGGGAGCCAGAGCTTCAATTAAAACACTCACAAGTCAAGTCTGTGTACTGGTTTGCTCGTTGAT
>JAULCD010169790.1:0-10889 GCA_032361085.1 Calliostoma canaliculatum
TGTGTTTTCAAACTGATTAGGTAAGAAAAATATGTGACTACAAAGCCAAACAAAATCCTCGAAAAATCTTTTTAAATTGACTTTATATTTCATTTAAATCTCATCAAAGAATCACCAACTAACTCGTGTGTAAAGTAGATTCGACAAACTTTTTACTGGTCTGATACAAATAAAACTGTTGTAAGCTGTGATATTTCTAACAAAAAACAAGTTTTTCTTTTAAAAGTGCACACTTTACAACAACTTTGGCATTTGTAAACAAAACATATTAGCTGGTGCATTTTAAAAATTCTTTTTAAATGTTGATATCTTGTGTAGCAATATGTAAATCAGATTTTTGATCCTGGTAGTATAAAACTTAAAATCTGGTTGAGTTACAATCGAATATATTGACTATGTCACAACTCATCAAATCGTAATAAATTACTAACGGCTTTAATTCATTTTTATGTGTATGCCTAGGTTCCTTGGTCATATATTTTGACCATAAATAAAACCGTGAGAAAAATCAACACAGATTTGTCAAATACGCTATCAGTCCTTTCAATTGACATTTCATAATGTTCTTTTAAAAAATAAAAGTGTCGAGAATAAAACCAGAGAATTTTTATACTTTGAAGAACAAAGATGCTAACATTTTAAATTCATTAACAAAATTAAATTATTTACTGCGTTTGAATCGGGATTTAAACTTTTGTTAACATGGAAACAAACACAGTTTAATCAGGTTGTGTTTTTTTCTGAAATTGAAGTTTTTAATTGATAATTTATAAGTTTTTGAAACACCCCTTCTCGCCCCGCCCAGTCATCATCTACCCCTATCACCCCTGTCATTCTCCACCCCTCACCCCACACCCTCACCCCTCACCCTAAACCAGACAGGTAGGAGGGACACAGACACTCATTACATGTGACACAAGGTGATGTCTAAACCCTAAGGCCTCTTCATGCTAAGAGCGAAATTGACAACAGATGCTGGCAGAACTTGATGACTGAAATCTATCTTCGTCAACCAGCTGTATTTTAACGAAATGAATCGCAATATAAAAGTTGTAACCACGCCTTAAATTCGCGAGTAAAGCGCAGTCCAGACGGGAGGGACGGGGCATGTTGCCCGGGGGGGTTGGGTACCTCGGTATGGATGTACTAATGAGGGCATGCAAGGTAATTATATCGTATACAAATTGCACTATTGTCTCGGTGTCTATTTCATGCGTAACGATGTTGATTTCACTGCGGTCGTTATCGTGAATGCTATGTTCGTATATCAGTGGGTGTAAATTTCACTTCTCAATTTTGCGTTGATGTTGATTAAACTCCAATAAGCATGCGTAATACTGTATGGACAATCATTTACACTTATACGTAAAAAAAGATATGCATATATTTTTAATTTGTATCTACTAAACTAATTAATTTCTATTGTAATGGTTGTTTGTTTTATGGTGCATCGGTATATCGAATAAAGACTGTGCTTTGTATATAATTGTTATTTACAAAACAGGATAAATGTTTATAGTGACGAGTAACCAATAAATTAAATTTGTAATTTAAAAGATTAATTTCTCATTAAATGTTTAAATAGGACTGCTTTAAAATACACGATTTATTATTTAAAATTCATTACTAAAATACAATTTGATATACTGATAATTATGATAAACTAAGTTTTGTCATGGTCTATACGTGGTTAGCTTTTTAAATAACATTAAAATACGTTAAACTGGCGTACCGTTAAAGGTCTTTCTATTCATGTAATATTGTTCAATGTTTTAAACTTATTGAATAACACAAAACTTTAAATATGATAATACATAAATATTTTGCGTTTTAAAATGTGGGTTGGAAACATAAATAATAACTCATAAAATCTCTTTTAAAAAACGTTTTTGTAATGTGTTACTCTGTAAATAAATATTATTATAACTTTACATGACTAAATATCTTATTTTGAATTCACGGTTATATACTTCGATAAGTTAAACATTATTTAATAGAATTTTAACAAAATTAACTACAATTATGTTTAGCCAGTAAATCGTTGAATTGAATTTTGTGTGACTTACGGCTGTGACTATTTTCTGCTAGTGAAAGCGTATGCTGTGTTAATTTGTTTAAAAGAGCTCCCCGTGGGAGCTCTTTTAAACAAATTAACACAGCATAGGCTTTCCACAGCCTGTTTAGGTCTAAAGTTGGCCACTAACATTGACACTCAACACCACTGGCGATCTTAGGGTTACTACACAAAACCACATAACCGCATAAGATGACTCACAAACCCATTGTAACTGTCAAAGTAATTTGAGATTGATGTAACGCCAATTTCAAAGATTCTTTTACAATTTCTTAAATAATGTTTTGAAAGTAAACATTATTATTTGCATGTTGAACGTGTTTTTACCTCGCACACAATACAATTGCGTGCACATTTACATAATTTGCTTTCAATTTACGTCAGTCATAAATTTGTTTTAATATCAAGTGAAAACATTTTAACTTACTGACAAAAAATTAAAACTTTTTAAAATTTAATTCGGAAATTGCAACATTTAATTAGAAAATTATTGAAGTGTAAGGTGATACCTATATGTGCAAGCACTTTTCTAAATTTGAAGATAAATTATTTCTTTTCGAAAATTATTTTTATTTTCTTGCGTGTTGCAGTTTTCATTTTAATCTTGGTACAATTTGTGTTAGTATTTAAATTCAGAAATTTATCCCTTTTTTACTTTTATTAACAGGCCCTCTAATTTACAAAGATAAGTTGTTTAAATGCCTTTTATTGCATTTTATTAATAACTCTAAAAGTGTCAAGATGCTTCTAGTAGGATTTAAACCTGTGACTACCGTGTACTGTTAAGCACCTATACTGTGATAATTTGTTTGAAAACGTTTTAACAAGAGCTCTTTTAAACAAAATATCACAGTATATGATTTAAAAGCCTATTTATAATAAAAGTTGGGCATTGAAATTGGCAACGGTTGAGTTTGGCATTGTAAAGAGCTAAATAAAACAAAAACTCAATGTCTTTCTGGTGATCAGTATCAACTGTTAAACGACCAAATCGTAATATTATTTATTTACCAGTGGTATAATTCAAAAGCTTCAATCATCATCAACATCATCATCAGTAGCAGTAGCAGTAGCAGTAGCAGTAGCAGTAGCAGTAGCAGTAGCAGTAGCAGTAGCAGTAGCAGTAGCAGTAGCAGTTGTAATTACATCAGTTGTAGTCATATATTGTGTGTCTCGTCAACTTACACTGGAAAATATCTAGAAATCATTCAGCGGATTTCCATTGATTTGATGAGATTTCCATAGGAAATCTCATCAAACCCATGGAAATCCGCTAAATAATTTCTATACATTTTATCTAGTGTTATTGCTCGAATGGAACATGTGACGCAGTACTAAACTATGGTGTATGTTTTTTAAAAGAAACACCCCTGGGCTTAAGTCAAATACATAATGTGTTGTTAACAGGAAAGTCTACAACAGGTAAAACTTTTACAAACTGTTTACTTCAAAAACAAAGGAGTTTTTTATTTGAAAATGCACATCTCAAAACAATTTTGGCATTTGTATACGATGTCAAAAACGTGTATTTCTTTGGTAAATGCACAGGTTACGACGATTTTAACATTTTAAAAACATACACCAGCGCGCAAATCTCTATGCCAAGACTAATATAGTCCGATGATTTTGGAAACATTAAAGTGAAATAGATCCGAATGTCTATTGTTGTAGTGTCAGTCCCAGTCTCATCTCAATGTAGTTAGTGGATTCCTTTTGTAATTACTTTGTATATCGAAATTCATATTTGCTTAGAAAACCGGGGTCAGATACAACCATCCTGTCTCAGGTTTACCGGACACAGACTATGTCGAATTTGTCACCCCCAGGAATTTCTTGTTGTCAAAGCGTCACCCCGGGGGAACTGAAATGACTTGTCACGCTTGACCTCCCTGTGTGTCACCTGTCACGTGATCAGGTCACGTGAATCATCCCACCCTGAAGGAAACTGTCTAGGTGCAATTTGTATTGCAGGATATACCTAATTATATGAGTGAAACTGATACATGCAAGTTTCAAACTTGAGTGACAAGATGACATGTTAAATAGAAACTATGCAGAGATTGGAATAATTATAATTTTCATGAGGATCCGTGGCCTGACATCTCACGTTTCTTGGTGTAAATTAGAATTTATTCTCAAGATGAAAAGAACTTCCAGAAACTAAAAATGTACTCATGAATAAACATATATGTAAATGAATCTCAAATGCATGCATGCTAGCAATAATACATTACAGGGTGCCGTTTCACAAATCTATCGTTGGTTTACGACGTCGTAAGTTTACAACGGCTTTGTGGAACGATACCCAGTACGAGTAATAAAGAATAAGTTGTAACTATGAACGTCATTGTTCAAGTTTTTACTCATTTATTTTAATTTTGATCTAAACACTATAAATGGCTTATTTTAATTATTTGATGTGAGGGTACTTTTAACCAGATTAAAATATGATGTATTTTGACATTTTGAATTAATTGTTATTTTGGTGAAACTAAATCTGCCCGTAATAATTTAATTTGGGGGGGGGGGGTATGGGTGGTTACTTCTTTGTACGTTTGTTCACGACTTTTTAGGGCATATGGTTGTTCCTGAAAAAGCGAGCATATGTTCTGAAACATACGTAACAACAATGAAAAAAATGAGCAGAATTTATTCAGCGGTTTTCTATTGGTTTAATGAGATTTCCAAATGAATAATTTCTGTACATCTTTTCTCGCGAAAGAAGTTAACATCGACAAAAGTTCTTGATTATGCCTAACTTCTAAACATCCCCAAAGAATTGTAATAATATATTTGAAATATATATTTTGCAAAGAGACAACATGTATATTATCTTAGATAATTTTGACGCCAGTCTACGTCAACCTGCACTATAGTATGAGTTTCAACATAATCCAACGTCAAGCAACACCCACCATACATAACTTCTGAGTAGATTCAATACATAATTCAAAACAACTCTTTATACTTCGTATATCATCAAAACATGTAACATCAGTCAAAAGACAGTTTATTACTAAATTCAGAGCATTATTCAAATAAACAACCTCATCCGCTTATCTTACGCACAACAAGGTCGAAGTAAAGTTATAATGGACTTAAGCTGAATAAACACTCGACCAATGGGTACGGTTTATAAAAGCAAAACTTTAGAAAGTTTTCGATAACTAAAATTGTTGCAAATTGTTTATTTTTTTAAATTACTTGCTAAAGTTTTTTTATAATTACAAATACCAACATTGTTGTAAAATGTGTAACTTGTAAAGAAAATCTTGTTAACAACACAGTTAACAACGATTTTGGCATTTGTAAATCAAAAACTTTAGCCCAATGCAATCTTCCAAATTGTGGTGTATTTCCGTGTGTACATTGGATTGCAAACAGAATCTTTATTCTGACGTAGATGAGATTGATGTTTCTGTCTACTTCAAACTCTATGGAAATTTATTACATCTTAACTAGTCGCTATCTGTCAATTATGTCCCGTTTAGACATCCGTAGACATGATATAGACTCGAAACAGGCCATCGCAGTCCATCAGGCCATGTGAAGTTTTTCAGAAGCCAGATTTAGTGATATCAACTGACTCGCTGATATCGTCAAGATATCACTGAATCCATGGAAGTGTAGGATGAAAAGACACATAAAAATGTTAAATTTATTTGTCGACGTGGAAATCAGGTTTGAAGAAAAAATATACAGTAATGAGAGGAATTACAATATTTAAAACTAGGTAGAAAACTGACGAGTTTATAATTAGTTAAATATACATGACATGTACCAGACTAGATGGGAAATGAGTGTCTGTGTTTTAAAGACGTCTGTGTAGTTTGATGATGTTAATGCTTAACTACACCTTAACTCTAAGAGTGCTAAACTGATTTTAATTGGATTTTAAAATGTGCCAACCAAGTGCTGTTACTGTGACAATTTGTTTAAAAAAGCTCCGAAAGTAGCCCTTTTAAACAAATTATCACAGGATAGTCCTCAACAGCACCATTTAATTGCAGGTAAAGTTCTACTAAAATTAATTTGACATTAAAGGGGTTAACCAAACTGGGACGTCTTCAGTAGATACCAATAGATTAACTTCGTGTGTATCTATTTAGACTAGGATTTGAATATTAAAACTGACAAGCGTTGAGCTTGACATGCAAAGATTTAAAGTACTGCTTGGTGCTACATGTAGATTTTAGCATCTAAAGATTTAAGTTAAATAGGTTGTTGAAAATCTAAAGCTGTCACAATGTAATGCCTTACTTTGAAAAAGACAAAGAATTTACTTTTTAAAGGAAAATATATTTAATTTACTTGATGTATTTTTTTTTTAAATTTGCATCATTTTCTACATTTGTCAAGTTATTGTGTGAAAAAAATATTTTAATAATTTCCTTTAAATAGTTGACATATTTAAATAAAAATATTTCAAGTTATTATTGTTGTTATGTTGTATTAATTGTACTTTTTAAGGTTGTATTATTTTTTAATGAAACAAATTTGTAATAGTTTCTTTTGAATGGTTGACATATTTAACTGAAAATATTTCATTTTTAGTTACAGCTGTTTGTACTTCTACCATAGTGAAAGATATATATAGTAGTCAGTCAGCTAGTTTTGTTCATCCATTGTTATTGACAACAGTAATAGTCATATCACATGTCTATGACTTTTATATCAATTTCTGCTGACCTTGTGCTTTGCTATAAATAGTCCTGTCCATCAAATTCATACACCAGTGACCCACTGAAACCGTGTAATCATTTTCAACCTTCAGATATATACATCTGGTCAATTTCCCCATTCACCGAAATAAACATCATCAAGCAGATTCATGTCAGATGTAGTACGGACAACGGTCATCAATGACAACACCAATGAAACTTACACCGGTAACTGTAGGTCCTGACAAGCCGTCTAGCATTATGATTTTATGTGTCATCAAGCCATGTTCACCCATTTACTCTTTTATCAACCAGCCTCCTATTTGTCACGTAAATCTGGGCTATGTTTCACAATGCAATAGTAAATTTACGACCTCCTAAACCATGTCACTGAGTTATTGGGTTCGGTTTACAAATGATTAAAATGTTGTTAATATAAAATATCAACGCCTGAGACTGATCAAATTTCATTCTTCATTTCAGATAACATTGTAAAACTATCCTGTAGCAATTTGTTTAAAAGAGCTCCTTTCAGGAGCTCTTTTAAACAAATTGCTACAGAATAGTTTTTTCTATGATAATGGCAATGCAAGTTGCATGTAAGAATCACTAAAATTCAGTGATGACATCTGGGATTCGCTAAAAGTGAGCATGTCCGGCATGTCTGATAGCACCCGTCATACTAAAGAATTGTATCCCGATCACTAAATAAAGAATTATTTTCAGACACATAAAATGTCAATTTATATCCTGAGCTAACGAGCCCGTACTGTCCGAGGTACTGTCAGGTTTATTTTTGGGAAGTGTTATAAACCATCAACGTCAAAGAATTATCTAAACTCATTATCTATCAAGACAGATGACATCTGGTGTTCGCGAAAAATGAACATGTCCTGGCTAACTGGTATCACCCGTCACACATACAACCTTAGTGAAAATTTAAGCTCAGCTGACACGCCTTGACCCGCTAAAGCGTTTAGACACACGTGTGTTTAGGCGTTGCCAATCAGTTAAATGCCAAAACAAAAAAAGACCAACGAAACCCACGTTTATGTCCAGAAACAATTTACAAACAAACCGTTTTGATGTTTATATTTTGGAACGTGTCACTGGTAAAAATGTATAGAAATTATTCAGCGGATTTCCAATGGAAATCCGATGAATGATTTCTATACATTTTTTTCTAGTGTGGATAGTTTACAACAAATTTGGACCTTTATAAGCTAAGCTCAATGGCAGAGTGACCTGACTTACGAGGTCGTAGATTTACGACGACTTCGTCAACGACACCTTGTCAGGTTAAAGTATTATCATTCGCTATCAATACATGTCCCCGACAGGCCTCCATACATCAAGCGTTAACACTCACCTAACCCCCTCCTCATTGCTACCCCTCCGCCCCCACCTGAATCTAAAGGTGTGAAAAGACATCGTTAACTAGGTCTGGGAAATCACCGCAATGCCCTCGAGTTGTGCAGGTAATTGTATTTTGTCGCGAAATCCGATAACTCCTGTTTAACTGAATCAGATAACGCTGCTCATCAATAACTTTTATCATTCATCAT
Source organism: Calliostoma canaliculatum (assembly GCA_032361085.1). NCBI lineage: Eukaryota > Metazoa > Mollusca > Gastropoda > Trochida > Calliostomatidae > Calliostoma > Calliostoma canaliculatum. Next base: position 8,301 of record JAULCD010169790.1, read on the forward strand.
CAGCAAATATGACAGGTACCTGAGTCGAACAACGCTTATCTCCCTTGAAATTGTAACTCTTCAATCATGGGGTTTCGTTTGTGCGGGCGGAAGTATGCCATTTTCTTTCACTCAAAGCCCAAATTGTATATTAGTTACAGACGGTTCATTTAAAAGGTGCATTTATTTACACTTCGGTTCGATATTTTTGTTGATGGCAAGGATTATATTTCAGAACTCCATTTCATGCTTAAAAATCTTGCAAAATGAGAACTGAAAGTGTGACTTTTCAAAACTTGTCAGCTGAAAATAATCTGTGAAGCAAGACAACTAGGATACAGTATCTAAATGATATTGAATATTAGCATCAACAACAGTTGGGACTTATTGACATACAAGAAGCATATGTTGTAACATTATAAAAGTTTGCTTATTTCACAATAGTTCCCATACAACAATAATCTATAGTAATAAATTGGCTGCTGTTTTTCTCAAATTGTCGAATATTTTAACAAATATTGTTGAGATTTAAATTTAAATGATGTATGTCATTTTCACGTGTTTATAAATGTATCTTCAAGGGTACTTAAGTAATTTAAGTACTTAAAGGGCTCACTGATTTCAGTAGAACTAAAACCTCTGACACCCTATACTGTCAAAAACCTATCCGGTGATAATGTGTTAAAGAGCTCCTACAGGAGCTCTTTAACACATTGTCACCGGATAAGTTTTTAACAGCCTCTTAAAGTTTAAAATTAGACACTAAAGAAAAAACAAATTTCGTTGAGCACAAAGAGTGAAAAAATACTAAAAAGTAATGCAAAGAAGATTAAAAGTTGGGTTGTCTTTGACAAAATTCAACCACTTCACAATGTTGTAATTTGTAACACATCCTAACTACCAGTTTAGTTGACCTTTGACCTGGTGTAAATCATGTATACTTATCTAAAAGCTTCACTCTTCCCCATGCGATATATTTGCGTAGCACATTACTCTTATCTCAATATTTGACACCCTAACGTAAATATTACCACAAAAATGGAAACTGTTTAGTTTTCTGAGATTACAAGAAGATTTTTAAAAATATAATTCAACGTTTGATTTCTTACGGTGTGGTAAAAGTAAAATGACATGTTAGTATTGTCATGCTTAAAAAATATAAAGTACTAAATTTGAAACTAAAATTTGAAACTATTGAGTAAAACAATAAAAACATTTTTACAAATTAAAACAAAGAATCCACATGCAAATCCCTTAAATGCACATGCAAATCCTTTTTTCAAAAATGGTTTAAGCTTCGAATCTATAATGTTTAAGCTTACCAGACAAAAACTGGTGTTATCTATAAAATTATTTAAAACTTTAAAGTTTGTTTGTTTTTTTGTTTTAAGTTTGAAAATATGATTCTAAAATTTAAGACTAAAATGAAATATGTCAAAATTATATTCTAGCTTTTGACTATTTCACTCAATATATAAACATATGAAAAAGTTTTATCTTCTCAGGGGCATAAACAATATCCTTTTATATAATCTTGGATTATCTTTTAACAAATAAATGTAAATGTGATTATCAATACAATTAAACATTAAAAATTGATTATTGAGCGCTCAATTTGTTTCAAAAGATTATCTAATGATTAAATATTTAAACAGTAGTTTTGTTTTACTTCATTTGTGAGGTGTTGCCAATGGTAATACCCCGTATGTTACTGTAGACTTTTGTCGATTTGTAATTATTATAATTACATATTTACTTTTAAATTGCTTATTTGTGTTGATTTACGGCCCGGAAACTTAATGTAAAACACAGCGTGCAATTCCCTGTATATATTCAAATATCCAGTAATTTCCTTTAAGTTACTGTGTTTACAATTTTCGAAATGACCAAATGATCTAAAAAATGTTTGCATTTTGTTCTCCAATTATATTTGAATTGTAACTTAAATTTGTTCAAAATTCCATTAAGCAGTTCGAAACTTTTTAAAAATCAAATTTATGTTGCAGGTATTTCCAGGCGGTTCATTTTGTAGGAATGTAATACTATGAAAGAATTTTTTTTAAATGCGATATACACTATTTTTAATTATTTTTATACAAAATGAGCAACAACGTTCATTCATATTTTAAACTATTGCAAGTGAACGATATTACATGACAACAGTATACATGTACTAATACTTAAATATTACAGCCTTTTTGCAACATTAAAAGTTTGGTCAATATCAAAATATCAATGTCTATAGAATGAACTTTTTATTCTTAATAATAGTACGTTCTTCTCAATGGATACTGAAACATGATATGGAACAAGCAGAACAAGCAGACGGGCTATGCTACATACCTGCCTCTCTAAAGTAAATTAAGTTATTTGCTCCATTGGGATTCATACCATTAATGGTTTAGTCGTTTGTAAGAGTGATAAAAAGTTACTAGTACTAAGAAGCAAGTTAATCATTGGCGAGTTACTAGTACTATTTATCAAGTTAATCATTGGCAAATTACTAGTACTAAGAAGCAAGTTAAGCATTGGCGTGTTACTAGATCTATTAATCAAGTTTATCATGGGTGAGTTACTAGTACTAAGAAGCAAGTTAACCATTGGCGAGTT
>JAULCD010169901.1:0-10889 GCA_032361085.1 Calliostoma canaliculatum
CTCCACCCCCTACACACCCCAGCTCCACCCCTCAACACACCCTGCTTCACACCCTACACACACCCTGCTCCACCTCTCTACACTCTACACACACCCTGATCCACAACCTGCTCCACACGCTACATGCACACACACATACTCTGCTTCACACCATACACACCCCACACACCCCACACACACCCTGCTCCACACCCTACATACAACCTGCTCAACACACCCCACACCCTATCCCACACATAACCTGCTCCACAACCTGCTCAACACACCCTACACACCCTGTTCAACACCCTGCTCCTGCCTAAACCAAATGGACCATGTCACTGATGCCTTCTCATCCAAAACGTGTCGCTTTTTGTTCATAAATCTTGGCAATATGGAATAAGAAAACAGGGGGGTTAACTCACAGCGTGCTGTATAGATTTCAGTTGTATGTAAAACTCGGATCAGCTTGTGCAGTTAAAAAACTATCCTGTGTTAATTTGTTTAAAAAGCTTATGTGGTAATTTGTTTAAAAGAACTTCTACAGTAGCTCTTTTAAACAAATTACCACATCAAAGATTTCTAACAGCCTATTTTGGATGGAATTTAAACATAGAAGTAGGCAATGTTGCTCTTAGCATTTTAAGGGTTAAAACCAGCTTAAAATAGTAGCATTGCTCCATCGAGACATGCTTCAGCTGATGCTGTAGTACGATGTATACTTCATCCAGAACTGCACCCTGTTTTACAAAGATGTCATTACGTTACGATGTCGTAAACAATATTACTAGGTTAGTGGATTTTGTCCCCAAATGAAAAAAATCGTTGTAAACTGCATTTTCCGAACTTGTTTTTCTTTGGAAAGTGCACAGTTTACAAAGATTTTTTGCATTTGCAGACCAAATCCATTAATCCAGTGACATGGTTTACGACGTGTTAAAGTTATGACGTCTTTGTGAAACGGTTGCACCAGGTGCCTTGTTGATGGTTGACCTGCAGTCAGGCGAGATCTCAATATCTTAATAGTTGGGGTTGCAACTTCTCAAAAGTAGAGGAACATTTCAGAGTCATCATGAGACATGTCTGGTAGAATAAGGAATACTAGACGAGTGTCAAATTTGGTATTGCAGCAGTGCTGACTGGGGTGCTGTGGATACTAATGATGTTTTTGCTCCTTTTTCCCAATTTGGCCATGAGCTGCCTCTTTTGTTTCCAGAAATCATTAATAACAGGTACAGTTGTTTACCTTGCCATTGGTTAATGAATGATCCAATCCTAGTTGATTATTAACCTTACTATTGGTTGACGAAGGAACCAATCGAAGTTGACAATTAAAAAAAATATAAACAACTTAAAGCAAGCGTGTTTTGCATTACTGTATAATCAGTAACGGTAATTTCAGATTTCATAACTACAACACATTCATTTTTATTGCAACATGTTTATTTTTTGCATGATGGCGACTTGTAAACAAGGTTTCAGTTTCTCAAGGAGCACAGCTCTTCACCAGGTTGACTTCGAGTGGAGACTTAGAAGTTTTACTACAGCAAGTGCAGCAAAAATAGTACAAGGAATAAAGGTGGAAGAAGAGGTACCATATTTCCTTTAATTAACAATGACAACTCTTAGCCTTTATAGTGTAAATTAAGGTTAAACATAAAACTGTTATCACCTTGAGCTGTTGAAAACCTGTCCTGTGGTGATTTGTTTAAAAAAGCTCCTACGGGACCTTTTAAAACAACTCACCAGAGGAGAGGTTTTTAATAGTCTATTTGGATTAAATATGGGACACTGAAAGATTATAATACCATCAACAACCTCACAGCACTAAGGGGCATCAAACTAAATCCAAACTAAATAGGCTGTTGAAAACCAATACCGTAGTTATTTGTATAAAAGTGCTTCTGCAGTCATGTTTAGTGAAGCCCTGATAATTTTGGCCCTGTTTCTCAAAGAGATCTTAGGCTACGTTGATGATAAGTGATTTTTGAAACAATGTCCTGTGAAGTTGTTTCTTATCACAGACTTACGATTGTTGTAGTGCATAGTTTGATTTGGAACCGGTGCCGGTTCCAAAGCGATCTCTGCACTACACCATCGTAAACCAACGTTATATTTTAGCACTTACGAACAAGGTCGTTTTGAGGAACGGGACCCAAGTGACTAATTTATTCAATGAACCATTTAATTTTGTTTACAAACGCCAAAATTTGTGTAAATTTGGCGCTTACCCAAAAATGGGTTTGGTTTACAAACGCCTAACTTGTAAATTAGATACATCCCAAAGGCAAGCAATGGATTTGATTCAGAAACGTCATAAACTAGGTACATTCCAAATAAAAACATTGTTTTACAAGGGTTGAAATCGTTGTAAACCGGACACCTTCCAAGATACCAGAGTCGTTGTAAATTTAACACTTTTTTAAAAAATCGCCGTTTTACTAACGCGCAAATCGATGCCACGCGCAAACCTTTTTTATGCAAACTAACGCGCAAACATTTTTATATACATGCAAAAATCGCTACAAACACCAAAGTAGTTCTAAACGAAACACTTACCAGAGAATGCCAATATCGTCATAAGCTAGGCACTTTCCAAAGATACGCTAATATGGTCTTAAACTGGACATTTTCTAAACAAACGCCAAATTTGTGCACTTCCCAAAAACAGTTTCTTTGGAAAGTGCCCAATTTACAAGGATTTTTGTGTTTGTAAGCCGAACCCATTGGTCCAGTCACCCAAAGGGTCGTACACTTTCACGCGTGATATTTACTTAGGGGTGCGGATGTGTTTATCGTCTGCAGGTAGCATGCCGCCCCCTCCCCCTTCATTCATGCAATGAATACAGATGAACCATGGGAGGCGGGCCGACACAGGCCGACCTCGTGCTAATCCGTGTGTATCAGTGCTCGTGATGTTCGCGAATTCGTGTGTTACATCTTCCCGCCATTATGGCTGCCGAGGGCGGGTAGGGGCAGGGGTGGCAGACGACAGTTATGGAAACTGGGAGGCGAGATCAAACCGAGGCTAATAGGGGTGATTTACCGCGAGACGTGACTTTGACGTGGCGGAAGAAGAGGGCGATCTCAAAACCAAAAAAATATTGAAATACCCGCGAGTTAGGTGTGAATTAAAAAAGATGAAAAGCTGAGAAGTGGTATACTTGTGATTTTGGGCTGCTATTTCTGTGTTGATGTTGGGCGTTATAAAGAGTCGTCTTTGGGAGATACATTTGAACAAGACAGGATCTTGGATTTAGCAGAAGCTTGCAATTTGGGTGGTATACGTAAGAGAATGACTTAACTTGCTCTGAACATAGGAAATTAAGTGACATTAAAGGACATTTGTCTTGGAGGTAATTCAAATAAGATGAAGTGAAGGGCAACAGCTTGTTCTAAGCGTCAGAGACCTAGCGTTAGAAATGCCACTGTGTTGGTAATCCAGGCGAGCACATGATGCACACATGACACGGGGTATATGACATCCATTAACACGAGGTTCGGTTAACAAATGTCGAAATCTCTGCGAAATGTGTACATTCCAACGAAAAACATTTACAGATGCCAAAATAATTCAAAAGGCTCATTCCAAAGATGTTTATGTTCAACCTAACTGGTTCAGTCTTTTCGTAATCAAATACTTTGAATTTAAACACATTTAGAATTAATATATGACAAGACTATTATGGATGTCAACTTTTTTCTGGGCTGTTCCTTGTCCCTTTGTCAGGTGATGACGAAGGGGCAAGGAATAGCTTAGAAACGTTGTGTACGCAATAATAAAAGAAGTTGACATCCATAATAGTCTTGTCACATATTTCAACACCAGCTTCTAAATGCCTCTCAAGAATATCATTAAGAGTTAACCTTTTAAATCTACACCACCTAGACTCACCGCTACAAAAACAAACTTTATTTTGGTATTGACTACTTTGGTAGTGTTTGCCAGGCCCCCGTTCAACAAACCCACCGTAAAGCTAAGACGTCTTAACTTTCATCAACGAGAGCGCTAAGATGAAAGTGAAAACGTCTTAGCCTCACCAGAGCTTTGTGGAACGTGACCCTGCGCGTTTCCCAGAGGAATAGTGTTCAATGCCCAATGGTCATAAAGAAATATTGACTAAGATCGATCTTAGCTGAGGACAGCTTTGTCAAACGGGTTCCTGGGCGAATGCATGCAGAAATGTTCATCGAGGTGTCCCCTGGACTAAAACGATTCTTGCTTATCCAAATACCGCACTGAAGTAGAGGGTTATTGGTTTTTTTCACGTTCAACCCAACCGAGGCTCCATTTTAACATTTAAACATTAATGTTACGCTAAAAACAGCAGTACTAAATGTTACGTTTAAAATTATTTTATTTCTACCGCGTTGAAGTCAAGGTCCAAATGTTGAAAACCAATTCATTTGTAAAATAGCCCTAGAACCGAGACATTCCTGTATACCCAAGCTCAATTCTAACATTTAAACAAAATCTCTTGCGCTAAAAAAAATTTTGCATAGCAACAGTACTAAATTTAAAGTTAAAAAATATTTTATTTCGACCAAGTCAAAGTCGAAATGTTGAAAACCAATTTATTTGTAAAAGAGCCTTACTGCCGAGACATTCCTGTATACCCAACACACCAGTTGGCCCATGTTTCTGAGTCTAATTTAGGATCGGAGGTCTATACATGTCATGAATGCGAATGGAAATGAATAATCAACGAAACAGTAACCCTTGAAGTGTCAGTGGATTGATAGTTTCATGTTAACATGGTTACAAACGTGCGCATTAACCATCTACAGCTTCCGGGTGGCTGATGTCTTCATAAACCGACATTAACACTTCGATGAGTGCACGAAACACCTAACTCTTCCTTTCAGGAATGGACAGTTTTCAGCGACCATGCCGAGCAGTTACTTCACAATGTAACTAGCCAATGTTAGGAATAAACCTGCCAAAAGATCTCAGGTATGAGCTGATAGGATTTATTTTGTAAAGATTATCTTTTATCTATGGCAATAGTTAAACATAATCAAAATTAAAAGCAAATGTTTAACCGTGAATTCCATATGTTGATTTGGTGATATGATTGTTTTTTGTCTAACCTTAGGTTGTTAAAAACTTATCCTGTGGTATTTTGTTTAAAAGAGCTCCATCCGGAGCTCTTTTAAACAAATTACCACAAGATAAGTTTTCAACAGCAAGTTGGTCAGTTTGTAATTCCACTAAAGTCAAGTCAGTGCTTGTAGGGTTAAAACACGTCGAGGTGTCCAGGATAAACATACATTTGCTGGGACAATCTGTAAACAAAGCTGACGACCCAATTGTAAATGGACGAAAAGTGTCGTCTGCATTTGGGTTTGTTTAAAAATAGAAATGAATAAACTGAATAGCAAACAAACGAAGTTACAAATGTGAGTGAGTGGATGAAAGGTGTCGTCTGCTTTTTTAAGAATAGAAAAATAAAGTCATTATCATTAAAAATCATACACTGATGACTGTAGATGGGCGTATAAATACACAACTAAAAAAATAAAAATAAAATTGACAAGACAGTTGTCTTTGGAGTTAAAGGAAGGAGCAGCATTGGCACAAGATTTTGGTAGATGGGTGGCACCTATAACTAAATTGGCTCATGACAGTTCATTTCTGGGGAAATCTCTTCAAGTGCAAGCTGACACTGAACCAATGGGTTTGGTTTATAAATGTCAAAATCGTTGTGAACTTTGCACTTTCCCCCAAAAATTATTTTCTTCTCACTTTTAATTGTTATTTAAACAGTTTATTTAGCTGAGGTTGTTGTTTGCGTACAGCGGAGTATTTCACAACGAGTCAAGACCAGTGGTCATTTATCATTGATAACCAGAGCTCGGTTTGTACGGAGGGTCAGCTCTGGGCCGATTTGTCATCATGACGTGACTGACACACAGACAGCTAATTGATGTGACGTCACTTCCGCTCTAGACAAATTAGGCAAAATTCAAGATCTGTAACAAACGCTCAAATGTTCACCGTTATAACGCTAAGTACATTAGTTGACAATTTATGTGACCATGTCCAAACTAAAATGGGGAGCTCTTTTAAACAAATTATCACAGGGTATATTGTTAACAATTACAGGTGTGGTCACGGTTTTAGGTCCTGAAAATCTCTTTTAAATAAATTACGATGCGAATACGAGCTAAAGTGTCAATGTTTTACGATATTACACATTGGTGATGCAGGCTTTCCTCCTGCAGTAAACTTGTCGCAGTAAGGTAACGAAAATACTTTTTAAAACGGCGTTCAACTACAACTCATCAAGGTGTATTCTCTTTAACCCATAACTATGTGTGTCTTATTTTAGCTAACCCGATCCGATAACAGTCAAGACATTCGGACCACTGGCCAACAGAAACACAAGCCAACAGGCCATAATGCCTTGACTAAAAATCGAATCGGGTTCTTGGCTTATTAAATGTATTTAGTTTATAATTTTACAAGGTTAAGGAAACTGGAACACCTTGCAGGTGACTGTATGAGCAAGAGCTGCGACTCGTCACCTGAGGAGGTGACTGTCATATTTCAAAGCTCTCGAGTCACGGTGACACCTTTATGGCAAGCCCATGCACAGACGAACAATGTGTACCCTTCGCGTTTTACTAAGTGACATGTCTCTTGGTCGTTTGACATCCTGCGACAGCCGGGCAATTGCCGTAATAATAACATAACTCAGATGGCTGTACACTGCTGGAGCGGAGTCTGTCACCGGCCCCCCTCTCGCGGCCTCTCCAACTGCAATCATTGTGTCACACGTTGACGTTAAGAACACTCTTATACGCAAATTATGCTTTTTTCAGTCCACCTGGCGTTTACCGTTATGGTTGTTTTATCTTTATGGCATTTATTTCTAGGTGTCGCTTTTGGCAAGGGTGAAACATTTTAACTTATGCTTTGATGGGGACAGCTTTTCCTTTACACATCCGGTGTCGTGCAGGATTGTGGCAGTGGTGTTTTAATAATGCAAGTCCTTAGAATGCTGAATTGAGTTTAGTGTGATTTAAAATTTAAATGACCTTGAACCAAGAACCATCACTGGGTCAATTTAGGAGTTTTTAAACAAATTATCAGAGAATTGGATTTTAACAGGACAAGGTCGTCACAGTTTCAAGTCCTCCTTGAACTAAGTCGACCCTTTAAGGGTTAGCGCTAAGGGGTATAACTAAAACAAAGTATCTCGTCATATAGGTTTCAGCAGAATATTGAACCTGACCTTTGACTCTAAAAATTAATTAACATATGCAACAATGGCTCTTGAGCTTAATATATGGTGAATTTCTTCATACAAGTGGCATAACTATGAATTCGGGATTAACTCACAAAGATCAAAGTATTTTGAAATAGTCAGATATTTAATAAACACTATGTACATAAATCTTGGAGTTTATTATTTACCAACGTTGTCGATGTGCTATTTGACCATTTTAAAAACCACAAATCATACTAGACCAAAACCATATAACCTGGCAACATTTATGGTTTTGGACCACCAAGGACTCAACCAAACAACCTGTTAACTCTTGAATATCGAGTTGAGTAGAACCTAAATCTGTGACCAACTATACTCTTAACCCTTATACTGTAGAACTTAACAAGACTACCCTTGGTTGTTAAAAAACGACCCTGTGATAATTTGTTAAAAAGAGCTCCTAAAGGAGCTCTTTTAAACAAATTATCACAGGATAGGTTTTCAACAGCTTATGTAGGTATAATTTGACTAATGGAATGCAAAATAAATTAAGCTTGGCACTCAAGGGGTTAAACACACACTGTATGGAGATTAAAATGAGCAACTTTTTGACAACCTCTACATTTTAGATATTGGACACTGAAATAAAACAGTGGTTGCCACAAGGGTTAAATGCATTTGTTTTCTTGAATTTTAACCTTTAGATACCTAAATAAACTTAGTTGGACTAAAAACTCTGATAATCTCATGGAGGAGTTTCCAGAGTCTATTTACGTTTTACGCTGGACATAGGGATGAAGATACGTGAAACCTTTATCGTTTTAAGGGTTAATTTTGAGAACAGAATGAACTTTGGAATCTATAGGGTGACGACACCATCACTTTAAGGGTTAAACGTAGATTACAGACAATCCTCTCACACACCACGTCTTTTTCAAAGTCACATAACAGAATTCAGCACAATTCTTTTTTCTCACGACCATCAAACAAAAGTTGTCTTTTATTGGTTTTTAGTTGAAAACTCAAAGACTGTTCAAACGACACTGAGTGCAGGTGGAAAAGAACGCGGTGTGTTTGGAAATCGTAAGTACATTGGAGGAAAGTTAATCAGCGATGGTAGCGTGTATGTAGACTGTAAATCTAAACGTACCTGTGACAGGTAAGCGAGCTTTGAAGTCGCCGCTTGAAAGCAAAACGTAAGGGTTTCGTGGTTATATTATCGGCGAACCATATGTCTTGTTATTTGTTCTCTTTTAATTTGCCCCACAAGCTAAAATCAACGACACAGTTAGCCAGATGAGTTTCTAGCGCATTCCCGTTAAATAATTATGAATTTAACTCTTGAATGCTGCATTGAAGTGTGACCATCACAATATTAATTATCATATAACAGTATGCATTTAAAAAAATATTTTATATTATAAAAATATAAAATCACTGTAACTATTTACCCATAACGTCCTGAATTTGGGTCAGTAGAACTCTAAACTGTGATTACCTTGTGCTGTTAAAAACGTATCCTGTGGTGAATTGTTTAAAAGAGCTTCTTTGAGGAGCTCTTTTAAACAAATTACCACAGGAAAGATTTTCAACATCTTATTTTGACTGAAATTTGGGCATTGAGATGGACAATGTTGAGCTTGACACTTTCGTGTGCTCTTTGAAACAATTACCACATGATAGGTATTTAACAGTCTTTTAAGCTTGGACCAATTACACTGAAATGTACAAATAATGACCTTAGCGTTCTGAGGGTTAATATATCGCCAGGTAAGACCATGCCACAGGTGCGGGGAACAATGAAATTCATCATCATCATATTTGAACGCTTATTCTATTGAAAATTATTGATTAACTATTATTTAATTACTTTTTGACACAAGACTTCACGTTAGGTTTAAACTTATTATGTTCTGATACAAGTATTTTTATACTTGTAATTCCTTATTAAAGAATTATCAAGACAAATTCTGTTGGACATAAACGCAGGGGAAACTTTAAATATGTAGCATTGATCCCTGCATGATAATCCGTGATCACTCCGTGACAGGCAACACCAGACAACTATCAATATTTAACCCTTAAAGTGCTGAACTCATCACTTGTCAAGTTCAATGTGTAAACTCTATCCTAAATGGGCTGTTGAAAACCTTTTCTGTAATAATTTGTGTAAAAGAGCTCCTATAGGAGCTCTTTTACACAAATTATTACAGCAAAGGGTTTTAACAGCACAAGGCGGTAACAGTTTTGAGTTATACTCGCCCTACTTCAGCACTGTAAGGGTTAAGTTAAAATAAACATTTTTTTTTATACTTCAGAGTGCACGGTTTACAACTATTTATGTTGTTTTTTTTGTTTGGAAAGTGCATAAATCCCAACAAATTTGACATTTTAAATGCAAACCATTGGTCTACTTTATCAAAAACACGTCTTCCAAGTTGTCAACGTAACACACGTACATATCTCCCTCTACCGTCTTAAAGACGAGGAATCTCAGGTAAATGACGTCAGCGACGACGGCGACAGAGAGTTTGGTCTAAGTGAGCAAAGTCGGCCGCCGTTCCCCCGGGCCGTGGATCGCATTACGACATGCTAATCGTAGAAACTCCCCCCAACCGGCTCAGGTGAATCGCTGGCAGCTTCACCGCTACAAAGACGTATCGATTTCGGCAAGATGCAATTTGGAAGGTAAAGAAGTGAAATGTGAGCGAGTCATCCAAAATACGATCCAGTGAGCGTGGCGGAGCTGTGCTATACCGTGTGTTAATGTAGCAACGTGACTCCCTGTCCACAAGAGACACGTTGGAAATGGGTTCCTCAGGCTGGAACTTGCGCTAGGCCAATGGGTTTGGTTCACAAATGCCAAAATCGTTGTAAACTCTGCACTTTCCAAAGAAAAACAAGTTTTTCTTTGGAAAGTGCAAAGTTTACAACGATTTTGTCATTTGTAAACCTATTACATCGTGTTAATTTTTTTATCCTTTTGCCTACGATTTTGGCATTTGTCATTCGAATATTGGTTTGTTGAGCTATTGCCGAAATTGTTGTACACTGTTTACTTAAAAAAATTAAGTTTTTTTAAAAGTAAAGTACAATGTACAGTTTACACAGACTTTAGCATCGGTCATGCGAACATTGGTTTACTACACAAAGTCAAAATCGCTGTGAACTTTGCACTTTCCAAAGAAAAACGATTTTAGCATTTATTAATCTAATCCATTGGCTTTGCGCTCCACCCCACCCCACCTTCTAAAAAAATCCAAAAAACCCCCAAACAAACAACCCCCCAAACAACAACCATCAACCCCCCTACCCCCCATCCCCTAACAAACAATAAAAAAGCAAAAACAAACCCAACAACAACAAAACAAAAAACCACAACAAAAAAAACCAACAAAAAACAAACAAACAAAACAAACACAAGAAAAACAAACAAACAAACAAAAGTAGAAACGAAAATAAAAAACAACCAAAAAACTAAACCGCTGAAACCCCTATCCACTCACCAAAAATAACCAAAAAGTACAATAAATAAATAAAAGAATACAAACCAAAACCAAATAAATTTTCAACAACATTTTTGCCATTTGCGAACTGAACACATTGGCCTATACTCAGAAACTATACGCAGAAACAAAGATGAGCTCCAAATGACAGTATTTAACGTCACTGTAGAAGTAGTTTTGAATTTTAATT
>JAULCD010170012.1:0-10887 GCA_032361085.1 Calliostoma canaliculatum
TAGTAACATGTGCCATTGTCGAAATTACAGGCTGTTGAAAACCTATTCTGTGGTAATTTGTTTAAAAGAGCTCCTGAGGAGCTCTTTTACACAAATTACCCCAGAATAGGAATTCAACAGCATAAGGTGTCAGGTTTAAGTCATACAAAGTATCACTTCAACGCTTTAGGGTTAACGTTTTATTTAAGACGGAGTTCAGTTGTAGTGCTCGGATTAGCAGATCGCTGGCTGTATCCCTCGAGGTCAGAATGACCGGGTCATTCAATGTAGGGCAATGGGCTAAGTTTAGAAATGGCTATTTTTATTGTTGTATTTAAAACTGTGCGCTGGCCAAAGAAAAACAAGATTTTTATTTTTTAACCCCAAAAGACTGGATTAGTAGCCTAATATCTAAAACTTTGATTATCTTCTGCTGTTGAAAACCTATCCTGTGGTAATTTGTTTGAAATAGCTCCTCAGGAGCTCTTTCAAACAAATTATCACAGGATAGGTTTTCAACAGCGTATTTAGATTAGATTTTGTTAACTGACATCAACGTCGTTAGCCCTTTAAGGGTTAAGATAGTTTTGTGGAATGAGTGCCTTTATACAATCACCTTTAGTTTATTATGTGTCACTGTCTCAACAATGAGATGACAAAACAAATCAGTTCCTTTCTGACTAAATTGTTAGTGTACTTTTAACAGTAGTTATTTTCAGCAGCACAAAATCCTAGAAATCAATTCAGCACTGTAAGGGTCATCATGGGGGGTAGAAAGGTGATGAGCACTGAATAATAACAAACAAATGAAAGCTATAGATAAGACATTTGTGGAGTGTAGTGGAGCGGAACAGAACAGAGCAGAGCAGAGCAGAGCAGAGCAGAGGTGGAGCGGAGTGGAGTGGAGCAGAGCAGAGGTGGAGCGGAGTGGAGCAGAGCAGAGCAGAGCAGAGGTGGAGCAGAGCGGAGTGGAGCAGAGCAGAGCAGAGGTGGAGCGGAGTGGATTGGAGCGGAGCGGAGCGGAGCGAGTGTTTAAGTTGGGTTTTAACATCGTTTTCAAAATAAATTACTATTAAATCGCAGCAGCAGGGTTTATGGCAGGAAAAAATTCTGCAACACTAATATGTTTATGTGATGCAGTGAAACTTGTCAGCTGGTACCTGCAAACAAGAGCGTTACTATGGTAGAGTATTCCACTGTCCTTAGCATGTTGAAAGGTTTCCAATTCAGAGAATGATGCCGAGTCCCCTGATGGGATTTCTCAAGGTAAACACTAAATGGTAATAGACAAGTGAAAGCCATTGACGAGACATTTGCAGTAAGTTTCCAATCACATTTACTCACCAGGTTCTATGACAGCCCGAGGAAGCGATGAGACCTTCCAGCGTTGCAGAGTAGAGTCAAACCCACCAGTCATGACTTCGTCAGGATCTGTGCCGCTCCAGGCCACACACAACAACCTCTGTATGTGACCCTCGAACTGGTATAGTGCTTCACCAGTTTTTACATTCCATATCTGTATAAAAAGCGAAATGGTCATGATGTACTTTAACCATCAAAGCGTGATATTTATTTGTTTTTGTGTCCAGATTTCAACTGAAAAAGGCTGTTGAAAACCTATCCTGTGGTAATTTGTTTAAAAGAGCTCCAAAAAGAGCTTTTTTAAACAAATTACCACAGGATAGTTTTATTATACTTATTGTGCTTTTGGCAAATTTATCATTTAAATTTTCAAACTCCAAGTGCTGTTGAAAGCCTATCTTTTTAGGAATTTTCAAACAATGACTGTCAACCGCACAAACCAAAACAGTTTACTTAGGCCCCCCCCAAAATATGTTGTGGTTCCGATTACCCGACAGTGCCTCCATTATGGGTGCCGTCCCTATCTTTTTTATTGTCATAATGACAAAAAATAACATTGTATCATCTCCTGCAGCTGAAAACCTATTTTATCTTATTAAGCCTTTAATTGCTGAGCACAACATTTGCAGATTTTAGTTTTCCAATTCCAACTGATACAGGCTGTTGAAAACCTATCCTGTGGTAATTTGTTTAAAAGAGCTCCTACAAGAGATCTTTTAAACAAATTATCACAGAATAAGTTTTCAACAGCACAAGGTAGTTTTAGTTTTATGTCAAACTAAAATTAGTTTGGCATTATAATTGAATTAATTTTACCACAATCTTGTCTTGTGGTTTTAAGGAATCTCACGACAAGAACCGCGGATGGATGCCATTCCTTTCCCAACAATCCACGGAGATTATGTACCGGAAACCAATGGACAACAACCCGCTCCGGGAGTGGAAGTGTTCTGTTGAAGTTGAGGCGCCACCTGTAGAAGTCCTCAACCGAGTTCTGCATGAGAGGTAAGGGAGATAACCCTTACTGTACCTCCAAATCAAACAATTTAAATATTTTTCTTGTTTACAAACAAGGAACTAAAAAAAACATGCATTTTATTATCACATTGTTAGTTTTTAAGCTTCATATTCATTTTCAAGGTGATCATACAAATTCCTATTATTAAGACAACTTTCTTTGATTTATGTGTTTACAACAATCATTACTTGGATTTAAAATATTCTAATTATCACTCAAAAGTTTCAATGATCATATTAAATTATTTTTGCAGACATGTTTGGGATGAGGACTTGTTGAACTGGTCTGTGATAGAGACGCTGGGCAAGCATGCGGATGTGTTCCAGTATGTGTGTAACAGCATGGCTCCCCACCCCACTCGCCACTACTGTATGCTCAGGTATGTATACCACCCAGGGAGTTAAGCCATATAGTGTCTGATCTGTCCTTTGTAATTAACCTTTAGAGTGCTAAATTCATTTTAGTGATGTGACTGCCTTTTTCTGGTTAAAAAAACACTCTTGTCCTATGATAATTTGTTTAAAAGAGCTCCTCCAGCCAAGGACGTATAACAATAATAATGACAAATTAAAATATGCTCCTTTTAGCATTGTTATAAAAAAAAAAGCTGTAACACATGATTTAAAATTAAACTCTTGATGAATAATTTGGTACATTTTATTTTCACTCACACATATACTTTTAACTGTAAAATTGCTTTTGTCTTTTGTTTTGTTTTTGGAAAACAGTAACGGTCCACATCTTATATTACTATGTTAAATTAAACGCGTTTGTTCAACAGATACTGGAGGACAGACCTAGTAAAGGGAGCATGTGCGGTGGTGTCGGCATCGGTGGAGCACCCAGACGTTCATGAGACCCAGGGAGTACAGGCAGTGGAGCTCATGTCTCACTTCCTCATTGAACCATGTGGGTCAGGACGGGCGCGGCTCACACATCTCTCTCGCTCAGACATGAGGTACGTACACGTTTTTAATGAACTAGTAAGTAAATTCAAGAAGATTTTAAGAAATGAGATATGCACACATTTTTAACAAATAAATTCAGCTTTGCTGAAAACCTATTCTGTGATGATTTGTTTGAAAGAGCTCCTCAACAGTATTTTAATTATGTTTTTCCTTAAAGTGCTGAGCGCAACATTTGCTCATTTTAGTTTTTAAATTCTAACTGAAACAGGCTGTTAAAAACCTACCTCTGACAGGAAGCTCTTTCAAACAAATTATCACAGAATAGATTTTCAATAGCACAAGGTGGTCATAGTATTAAAACTGGCTGAAATAAATTCAGCACTTTAACGGTTAAATTATTTTTACAATTTCAACACAGTACATGTATTAACAAATGTTGTGCTTGGTTAGTAAAATGTTATACTACTACAAAAGTTAATTCAGTTTGATATGGATAGTTAGTTAAATTTTGGTACTTCGAAATAATGATTTTACCTAAATTATATGTTGTGTATTTTCCTGCTGTTATTCAGTAAAACTGTCACACACTGCAATGATTGTTTTTGTTGTTTCAGAGGTCGATGCCCAGAGTGGTACAACAAGTCTTACGGCTATATCTGTGCTATATACATGGAGAGAATCAGAGACTCATTCAGTCAGACGTCCGACCTTCCTGAAACAGACGTGTAGTGTGTCCTGGAAGATCTGTTGTGCTGAATATTCATCTTCTGGATTAACCCTTAAAGTGCTAATGATATCACTTGTTAGTTTCAGTGTAAAGAATCTAATCTGAATATGCTGTGGTATCCTGTGGTATTTGTTTGAAAGAGCTCCTAAGGAGCTCTTTCAAACAAATAACTGCTGGATAGGTTTTCAACAGCAGAAGTTTTCTTTTAAATTACTAATCCAGGTTCAGCACTTTAAGGGTTAATTTATAGAATTTTTGGATGTCAACTGCTTTGTTATGTAAACACAATATGAACACAACAAAAGGTTGACATCCCAAAATTCTCTCAGATAATATTTCTAAATGTCATTCAAAAATGTCTGAAAGACATAAAAAAAACCTGAGAATGTGTTCTGTTATGAAGATGGCAAATTGACGTCTGCTTTTTTGCGTCTGCTGGTGATATGATAGTGTTCGACTGACAACTACTCCAAACGGGGCTGTGAAAATGACATGTGCCTTTGATTTTGTGATTATTTCATGATTATTACGCAATCATGAAAATCTTGTTATTAAAATATTCAATTTTGATGTCAACAAAATTGTTTCGTGAAGACTTTTACAACTGAATTGAAACCCGTGGATATAAAATTGGACCAATGAAGAGAATCAGTTGTGTGTATAGTGCTTTGTGATGCCCTGGAGAGTAATGAATACTTGGATATATCCCAAAACTGGGAACGTTCGCCTCCCTTCGACTACAGCTGAAACTGCGGATTGACTTGACAATAACTAACGGCAGCTGGAAAGGACTTATATATTCAGGGAGATTCAACCCATTTGTGCCATGTTTGAACTCAACCCTTCTGGGCGAGACCAAGCTGATATTACACCTGCATAAGTAATCAGCATAAGCTACTTGTTATGAATATATTTCAGATGAATATATATATTAATTATGAAAGTGGAATATCACATTTATTGTGTTCTATTTGTATATTACTGAAGAGGTTAAGGCCCACTTGTGTTCTGTATAATGTTATGTAGCCATGGTAACTGTACAGTCATGTCTCCATGGTAACTGTTCAAAGATTTCGTCATGGCAATTATTTAAAGTGTTCCATGGGAAATGTTCATCACTGTGACCATGGCAACTGTTGAATGATATCACCATGGCAACTGTTTAATGATATCACCATGGCAACTGTTCAATATTACCATAGCAACAGGTCAATGACATTACCATGGCAACTGTTTAATGCTATCACCATAGCAACTGTTTATGGTAACCATACAGCTGTGTTACCATGGTATCATGTACAGTGGTGGTGTGTTACAAGGTATACTGTAGGGCAAAAAAAGAGGGCCTGTATATTATGGCAGCAGCATAGTGAGCTATTCAGGATCACTCTATATTATATTCACTTGGTGCTCACTCATTTTCACATTATGGCATAAAGAGATTCACTGACCTACCTCACATTCTGAAATAGATTGATGCAATTATTACTCAAAAATATTGCAAAATTTTTCAAAGTTGCATTAACCCTTAAAGTGCTGATCCAATTTTAATTCAATAAATTGGACTGTTGTAAACCTATCCTGTGGTAATTTGTTTAAAAGAGCTCCACAGGAGCTCTTTTAAACAAATTACCATAAGATTGGTTTACAACAGCACAAGGCACTTTAAAGTTAAAATTTGTTCAAACAAAAATACAAAGAACATTGCAAATATGAAACTTTTTGATAAAATAACAAAAATCTGATTTTGAGTCAGACAGAATAATTTGTTATTGTTTCATGCCAAATTTGTGAAATAATTTAAAATTGATTATGATTGTATGTGTGACTCCTAACACAAGATGTCTAAGAGTTCTGCTAATAGTGCTAAACATTGATATTGCAGATATTATATTCATATTATCAACTACCATCTAGTCCATGGATTTCTTACTGATAACATGCTTACAAACTGTATTGTCGACAGCCTCTCGTTGAGAACTCTAATTTAATATTCATAATGTTTGTAAGTGTAAATTATTTACGTTCAGGTCCTTTGTTTATTATTGTATTATATCTCTACTCTGTGATTCTAATTTATTTAGTCTCAGTTACTCTGTGTAATATCAATTGATATTACTGTGTTCTCCAAGAAAAATAATGGACAAATTGACATAATACTGTATACAATATTGGTGTATATTGCATGGTCGATACAGACATAACAAGCTATAGGCCAAAGTTGTACATTTCTTGACGCCATGTTATGTACATTGTACCTGTCAATCATTGTATATTATCATCTTGTACATTTCATTCATCACAAATATGCTGCCATTGATACAGCCATGGTAATAAATAGTAAAAACAAATAACAGTGTTTGTGTTCATTGTGTGCAAAACATTATGATACACAAAAGAAAATTAAAAATGGAAATAGAAAATGCTTGATCTCTTAAGAAATATTTAAAGGGCATTTAGAAGTATACACACATATATACACTAATATAGCACAGGTGCCCTTGTTGAATGCGCCATTGAATTCAAAGTTTACTCAGTGTCAATCTCGGCTCCCTGAGGAGTATACATTTCAAGCTGTCTGTAAGGTGCTAGAAGATTAGCACTAACATTAGACACCATGTACACATTTATACTTCTGGGTGAACAGAGGCACACTTTGAACAAAGCCACCAAGGTGACACCACAAACTTTTTTAACTTGTCTCATACTCTGGAGTCAAGCCAAGCGGGTCACCTATCCAAATACAATCCAAACTGAACTTCGCCTGATTGTGATTCATTGTGTTATACACTAGACCACATGCCATGACAATGCTACATGCCACCACCAAATTACTTATGGTTGTCAACTTTTTCATAGACTTTGCATATGTATATATCTAGTACCTACACCAAAAATAAAGACAAGGAAAAAGTTGACAACCATAAGTATGTAGTTCAAGATTTCTTGGATGTCAACTTCTGGTTTGTTCGTATCTGGATGCTTCGAGGCATATGCTTGATCCTTCATCAGGAGTTCATCTAAGAGTCACTAAGAAACTCAAAGACAGAACTATAGGGATGTATCTGGTAGCATTAGCCTCAGTTATATCTGGAACCTCAGGCTCTAAGCTGTCACAGGTACCGGAGCTACAAGCTCTGATTTGCAGCTTTAAGATCCAGGATGCGAGTCCGAGGTTTAGGCCCCCAGCTTGGAACCTAAACATGTAGCTCCATGGTCCTTCCAAGTAGTACCTATGAATCACTGGAGGGCGTGTCCAGCACCTTCCAAGCAGTACCTATGAATGACTCGAGGGCGTGTCCAGCACCTTCTAAGCAGTACCTATGAATCACTCGAGGGCGTGTCCAGCACCTTCCAAGCAGTACCTATGAATCACTCGAGGGCGTGTCCAGCACCTTCCAAGCAGTACCTATGAATCACTCGAGAGCGTGTCCAGCACCTTCCAAGCAGTACCTATGAATCACTCGGGGGCTTGTCCAGCACCTTCCAAGCAGTACCTATGAATCACTCGAGGGCGTGTCCAGCACCTTCCAAGTAGTACCTATGAATCACTCGAGGGCGTGTCCAGCACCTTCCAAGTAGTACCTATGAATCACTCGAGGGCATGTCCCATGAGTTACGTACCCATAAAACACTCTTTCTTGTAGCTTTAGCAACAGCTGCTCGAAATTTCAGAGATCCTGATCTTGATATTGTTCAGGTAAGAATTGATCACATAGCACATTAATTAGGATTAAGGTGTGATTTTATTGCTAAGAATCAGTTACCTTGTCAGAAACCAAGACGGTTCCATATACCAGCTCTTTCATCAAGACGGTTCCATATACCAGCTCTTTCATCAATCCTGGGTATGAATGATGTTAAAGATTTATCTTTGTGTCCTGTTAGGGCTTTAAGGATCTATCTTGACAGCACTAACATCAGGCGCCGGTTCTTCTAGAGGCTTTTTATTCTCATGTTACAAACAGCAGAAGTAGAAGTATCTTGTACCACAGTTTTACATTAGCTTCGTGCTACTATTATTAGGGCTTATGCAGCTTTCAAGCTTGCACCCCCTTCAGCGTTCAATCTGAACAAAGTTTGTGCTGTTCCATGTACTATAGCCCTTCATGGCAACTGTTCGTTAGCGTCCATTATGCAGGGTTGTTTTTGGAAATTCACATCTGTATTCGCTAGTCACTACCTTTGGGACATGTTGACTGTGGATGTTCAAGGGATACAACATTTTGGTCCATTGGTGGTTGCGGGACACAAACCAACCCTAAGCGATAGAATACTTTCCTTGACTCCTCTGTCCATCCCAGGTAACGACAGGGCACATTACCCTCGCTACCGACTAGTCGGTAGCGAGCGTAATGTGCCCTGGCGTTACCTAGGATGCCTCTGTCAAGATTGTAATCAATGACGTCACCACTCCTCTCACAACTTTGGCGCCAAAGAGAGTTGTATATGTTCTGCCACGGCAAGTAAATTTTTTATTTATACTCATACCGAACTGTACATAGTTCATCTCGCCCATCCATCCTCGGACACACACATCATCTAGTTTGATTTTAGCAACGAAGGAATGAGATATCCAAGATGGCGGCGGTCACATAGTCGCGACTGCACATGTGTGGGGCTCGACCGCGGTGGGTAAAGGTTACATCTTTCTTACGTCAGGGGGTAAATTAGTGATTTTACTCCCTCTTCCTCAACCAAGACGCGAATGGATTAGGCTATATGTACAGTTTTGGATGAGTATAAGTTATAATTTTATATTAAAAAATCATTATTTTTTTACATTGTTGATAATGTAACTCTTTTTTTGTACTGAAAATAAAATTCTGTTTGTTTTCAGAACTTGGTATCAACTTTGATCACATCGTGCAAAAGGTAGGACACATTTTCTTTGCTATAATGAAGGGAGATCACTCTTGTCACCTTAGTGGTTTATCTTTTGAGATGAGCAAAATAAAAAAAGAATTTCATGCACTTTTGTATACATGTAATGGGACACCTATTGAGACAACACTGAAATTTGTTTTTATTGCCTTTTGAAACCAATAATATTTTTGGGAACAATATCCTTCACTTCTTTTTTTTTCAGACGTCTTAGAACTAAGCGCATTATTTGTGAACACAAGTGTGTGTTTAAAGATAGTCAATGGAGTGGATCCTATTGTATTTTTGAGATTTGTTAACCCTTAGAATGCTGGAAGCATCATTTTTCCATTTTTCAATTTAACTGTCACAAGACCAAATTAGGCTGTTGAAACCTATCCTGTGATAATTTGTTAAAAAGAGCTCCTGAAAGGAGCTCTTTTTAACAAGTAACCACAGGATAGGTTTTCAACAGTACAAGCTTTTGTCACTTCAATTAAATTTAATTCAGCAATCTTAAGTGTTAACTGATAATTTGTGTGTGTTTATTTTATGTGTTACAGTTTGAGTTTTGAACTCAAACCAAGTATGTGTTATTCAAAGTATATCTTTATAGTGTTGATGGTCTCACTTTCAGGATGTATGTGTGTTCATGTGTAGACATGGGTTTTAGATAAATGATTTGGATGTCCGAGTTGGTCCAGTCAATATTAATGACGTTCAGATTTGTTATATTTTGCAAATAGTAACTACACTAAGTTTGTCACAAAATGTCATAGTTATTTAACTACTTGTGTATAGTTTAATAATATATATTTTAATATCGATTATCGCACAAAATACTTGTAATTTATTTACACTATAATATAAACCTATGAAATACTTTAATATAAAAAAACCCAGTTAAGCTTCTTTCTGAAAGAAGCATTCATAAAATATTCAACTTTGATTATTCTTTCCCCATTTTTTACAAACATTCTAGAGCTAAGCACAATTTTTTTTTAAACATTATAAACTGTTGAAAATCTATCATGTTGTAATTCAAATATTTATTAAAATACCACAGGATAAGTTTTCAACAGCACAGGGTTTTTCATTTTTTAAATCTAACTAAAATTGTTTCATGATTAAGATTAACTTTTATACTTCAAAAACAATATAATATTTTAATTCATCATAGCAGCATCAATTTATTTTCATAAAATAATGAAATGAGCAAAAAGGTTTTCCAAAATATTGAACGAGTATCCAGAAATGTATCTCCTTGTTTGCAAATGACACTAAGTAGTTATCAGGTTCGAGCTGTGAGTGGTCTCGATCTGGGCCCCATTCCTCAAAGCGATCTTAGGCTAAGTTGATCATAAGGGATTTTCGAAACAATGCCTGTGCAGTTGTTTCAAATCATTACTATCATAGCGTATTGATTGATTTGGAACAGGTGCCGAATGGCACTGGTTTCAAAGCGATCTCTGTGTTATGACAGGCGTAAGCCACTGTTGTATCATACCACTTACGATCAACTTAGCCTAAGATCGCTTTGGGGAACGATGGCCTGGAGTGTTTGGGCAATGCTCCAAGATATCCCCCCAGGAGCCTAGATCATTCAAGTTGCATATTCATGTGTACTTATCTGTGTAGTACTTGAAAGTAGTGTCATTATGACATGAGTATTAAAAGGTGTCATAATGGATGAGGTCTATGTGAATTCCACACATTCCATCAGTAGATAATTCATATTCGTACGACAGATTCCTGAGTGATGATGTCATACCATAAAATTACGTGTTAAATCTCATGAAAAATAACTTTTTGTGTTGATAGTTCTAATGGGTTATAATATTTAGCCTTTGTCTAATGTACGTGATATGTTGTTACCTTATCAAACGAAAACGTTTTTATTGAAAATGTTTTTTGAAAAGGTGAAAGAAGCAAAGAGCCAAAGGATAAAAGTTAAAATGTATAACTTGGCCACATCCTTAACCCTTAAAGTGCATTTGTACACACAAAAAATAGATTTTTCTTAAATTGCT
>JAULCD010170123.1:0-10886 GCA_032361085.1 Calliostoma canaliculatum
GAACGTGAAGAATTTCGGGCATAAAAGATTTTGACATAATTTTTTTATAGCGATAAAACCATCATATTATAATTTACTTTTACCATACCTGTTAATAGACTGTCAAATTTCTTACAACACCTAAAATCGAATGTAGACAAAAGAGCGTTTAATTACCACACCATCGTTTGACAAGAGAAAAGTCAACTATACAGTTGTTGTCCCACATCGACCATGTTTACAAAATATGAACAGACAGGACACACCCGCGACTTCGCGTTTTTGTTTTAAATAACAGTTATTAAATAAAATCAAGGTGTTTCGGTCTTTAACTATGCATGATTACTAAAATTAATTCCACCACACATGGTTTATATGAAGACACTTAACCATACTTTTGCAACCTCAGTCGAATATTTTGTTTACGTGGTCTGACACCGCAATGAAATGCTTTGGAATGTGCCCTTGACCTTAATATGGAACTCCTAACAGTATTCATACACATTTTAGCAAAACTTTAATTGAAACGAAATTGCATCTAAAAACCATTTAAATTTAGTTTGACATTATATGATAAAATATTTTTACCCTCATGTGTTTCGGTATTATAAATATCACATACTAGTAATAATTTTTTATTTTATTATGCTCGCCAAAGGCTCGCATAATACATTTTTTATTCCTAATATATGATATTTATAATACCGAAACACACTCTGGTAATAATCTCTATTGCAATTTTCCGGTGAAGAGACGTATAATCCAGGATGGCTGTTAATACCAAACTGACAATATATGTAATATGTAATATATGTGTTTGTACATGTGTGACATATGTGTCTGTACATGTGTGATATATGTGTCTATCCATGTGTAATATATGTTTCTATCCATGTGTAATATATGTGTTTGTACATGTGTGATATATGTGTCTGTACATGTGTGATATATGTGTCTGTACATGTGTAATATATGTGTCTAACCATGTGTGAGATATGTGTATGTACATGTGTTATATATGTGTCTGTTCATGTGTGATATATGTGTCTGTTCATGTATGATATATGTCTGTTCATGTGTAATATATGTGTCTATCCATGTGTATATCATGTGTGATATCTGTGTCTGTCATGTGTAATAAACGTTTTTGTACATATATATGTATATCCTTGTATGATATAATGGTGTCTTCAATTATCTGTCAAAGTGTTATATATTTGTCTGTACAATTGTCATCTACGTATCTGTACATATGTAATGTACGTGTCTATACATGTGTGATATATGTGTCTTTTTATGTGTATTATATGTGTCTGTACATGTATAATATATGTGTACATATGCGATATATTTGTCTGTACATATGTGATTAGTATGTCTGCTCATGTGAAATATATGTGTCTGCACACATGTAATATATGTGTCTGTACATATGCGATATATTTATCTACTGGTATACATATGTGATACATGTGTCTCCACATGTGTAATATATGTGTCTGTTAGTATCTGTGTCTGTACATGAGTGATATATGGGTCCACACTTATAATATTTGTGTCCGATATGGTGATAAACATGTTCTATATGTGTCTGTCTATGTGTGTACATATTGTGATATGTGTGTCTATTGTGTTGCAGATGTTCCGCTCACTCTTCAGCTGCTGCCGCCAGGGTTAATTAAAAAAAAAATATCCCAGGAATCTCAGACATGTTGACCAATCGACGATGGTACAAACTCTTTAACCCTTAAAGCGCAAAACGCAAATTTTGTTCATTATGAAATGTTCTAATTTAGACCTATATAGGCTGTTAAAATCTATCTTGTGGTAGCTTATTTAAAAGAGCTCTTACCGTAGCTCCTTTACACGACTTACCACAGGATAAGTTTTTAACGTCACAGAAGTGTCAAGTCCCATTAAACAAAATTCCGCACTTTAAGGGTTAATATCATGCAATATAAATTTTATCTTACTTAACTAAACTAAAAGGGGTACAACCTGTGTGTGAAAGTTTGGGGTGTGAATGGGAAGGGGGGTTGAGGCGCAGGGGTGGGATATTGGGGTAATAGATGCACGGGGGTGTGAAAGGATGGGAGGGGAGGGAGTGACTCGCCCTAACAAAAACACTCCACACATCACAAACAACATGTACAGCGAACCCTCTCGACGAACTGACGAAAACACGGGGTCACGATCACACGAACACACCACTTTGCTTGCACGCACTGCAGGGACATTCGCCACAACGCAACACGATCATGAGTTACTGGTTGCGGGTTAGAGCTATTAGATTCAAGGTATAACAGGAAGAACTTTTTGTAAATTTATACACTATATTAAGGAACTATCAGTTTAAGTTTTGATTAAATCCTTAGCTGCTAATTATGTTTTGAAAATTAAAAGACCATACCATCGTCTTGAGGTCATCATGTCTGGTCACTTCCTGGGAATTTGGAAATAACATCTCTTATTGTGGTTAGCATTGTGTATAATTGTTTAAATAAAGTTTATTAATTTATTCCATAAAAAAACCTATTTAAATCCCGCGAGAAGATATATTTAGGTAACAGCTTCTACACTATCAAATTACTCACCAAAACGCATTAAAACTGTTTTTGTAAACTTTCAGCAAAACTATAAGTGAATATTACACCGAACTTTTTGTTCTGAAAATGTACATTGATACTTGTGATGAAATTAGGCTGCGCGGTATTACCGGTATACCGGTATACTGCAATACAAATTAAAAGAATTACATATCGCGTTGCGATTGTGATGAACAGGCATACTGATGATCATAGTGTTTTTTAAATTAATTTTGTCAACTATTTTAATAAGTTTAAATGTAGTCATATGTCTTTATATCTATTGATTAATTTTTAAAATACATAACTGTTTTAAAGTTGAAATAAATGGCTAATGTCAGTGAAACCTTTTTAGGATTTTGTTTGTTTGTTTTTATTTTTATTAGTTGAACTTTATTGAAACATTGGGAACTACCTTGTGCTGTTGAAAACCTCTCCTGTGATAATATGTTTGGAAAAGCTCAGACGAGAGCTCATTTAAACAAATTATTACAGGATATGGTTTTCAACGGCGTATTTTTAATTAGACTTTTGACTTCAAACGGACGAATTAGTTAATCGCTAGTTAAGCACACCCATTGTTTTTGTTGTCAAGGAGGACACAGATGCGAATTAAGTGAGTAAGTGAGTGAGTTATTGTTTAGCGCTGTTGGGCAATATTACAGTAATTAGTGGCGAGACAGTTTAAGTATTTAGAAATTTAGTTTTAAATAAAATTTTGAAGATGTGTATAGTATTAAACTATAAAAAGGCTGAAGGTTTGAATTTAAAGTTTTAAGTTTGAAAAAAATAAATAATTAACAGTGCTGTGGAATTTAAAATAAAATTACTTAAATATTATATCTTGTTACAAATGTTACCTTACTTAAGAAAATCTTAAATTGTTATACCACTAATGTGGCGAAAAAGATGCTTTTAACCTTGTGATTTATAAAAAAAAAAAATCCTAATGCGACCAGTGTCCCAACATTTCAGAAGAATGTGTTAGATTGTAAATGGACACTGGCAGGGAATGAAGATTCGCCTTTTAAAAGGAAACAATGTAATGTGAGTGACCAATACGACAACGTCGACAACAGCAGCTTCATAGCGAGAAATCTGAGAAATAGAATTATAGACAAGAACTTTTCCCTCTGAGGGTTAAATATACAACTTAGGGCAATACACAGTTCCAGTGATCACACAAATGGGAGGACAGTTGATCATATTAATTGTGGTGTCTTTGTTTCCCATACGGCGCCATATTAGGTCAGTGGAAACGCCAC
The DNA here is from genome assembly GCA_032361085.1 of Calliostoma canaliculatum. Classification (NCBI taxonomy): domain Eukaryota; kingdom Metazoa; phylum Mollusca; class Gastropoda; order Trochida; family Calliostomatidae; genus Calliostoma; species Calliostoma canaliculatum. The sequence goes on from JAULCD010170123.1 coordinate 3,830, forward strand.
GCCCAATATTTTTCCATGACCTAATATGACACTTTATACCTCAAACAAAAACTAATTTATTATGTCAAAAAGTTTTTGTTTGTTAGCTATTTCGTCATTAGTATTGCTGCAAAAACGTTTTGTAACCATTGTTGGTTGCTAACTAAACCTAGACAAGGGACACAACTCTTTCTGTCTTGTTTGACCCAAGCTTTTAGTTATGTATAAACGTCATAAAAAATATGACAAAATGTTTAGTTGCTTGTTTAATGAGACCTTTCACAAGGACCCCATAAATATTTAAACGTATTTCAAAATGTATATGTCAAGGATATTTTTGATTGTTAAATTTCAACTTTCTCGGTGAAGAGAGGTCAAATCCAAGATGGCTACTAAACCTAGACAAGGGTGACAACTTTTTCTGTCTTGTTTGTCCCAACTTTTAGAAATGTTAATATTTAAACGTCATACAGACATTAAAAATGATTAATTGCTTATTTTGTAAGACCTTGCACAAGGACGCCAAATATATTTAAACGTATTTCAAAATGAAAATGGCAAAGATAAATTTGATAATCAAATTTATCATATCAAGAGTTGTGTTCTCAATCTGATAAACCAATCTGATAATTATGGTATCACATAATGTGATAAATATGCAAATTAGGGTTAGCCTGAACTACTTTTGATAAACTCAGAATAATTAAATTATATTGAACACTTAACTTGTACTAAACAATAAAAAAAGGTTATGGTCAGTTTTATATTGTAACCTAATTATTTTCATAAATCGCTAATTTAATAAAGATGTTCAAAAAATACTTTCATAAGCTTTTTGTTCTCATTATGTTAGACTAGTGTCACCTAATGTATTTGTTACAGACCATATCAAGCACTGTAGTCTTAGTCATGATTCAACACTTGTCTGCCTTAAAATTTGCATTGTTTGATGTCAAAACAGTGTTTGTAAACTTTTATGACGAGTTTAATCCCTTTGAAAACAAAATGCTTTGTCTACATCATGTCAAAACTGAAGAATCAAGTAAGGCTATGTGTTTATTGGAAACTGGTCTTGGAAAACGTTTGACGTCGTTAACGTTAATCATAGCATGTGACAACAGTATCAGACTATCACTTCCGGTTCAGTTAAAAAAAGACCAAACAAATTTTTGCTGTTTCAGGACTACCACAGCCCAACAAAATTGTAAATGACACAATGAAGTGAAAATACAATGAAGTGAAACACAAATCCTAGCCACGAACATCCCTAAATGGCGAAAACGCAAACTACAAGAAGCTATTAACATCAAAAGATCTGACTCCAAGATCAATCGGGATCAAGGAGTATTCTTCCCGAATGCGTGGATGATAAATTCCAACTGATAACTGGTCTCTACTTCTACTTATTATTTATTAAGCAGTACACGCCTCTACTTCGTTAAAATCGTGTTAATACATGTTGTTGTTATACTCCCTGGCTTCCCTCTGAATGCCATGCTGTCACTTTCAATCCAATTAGCGTGTGTATGTCTATTATCTGCAACCACTTCCTATTAAGTTATCTTGTGTATACATGTTGTTGTTGTTAGATATGTTGTTATATTACTTATTAATATATCTCTGACACTTATCTGACTTAGGCAAGCGTTCAGTACTTTGCCAACGGCACATGGTGAATAATGTGTCTATTTAGGATTAAATAAATTCAATAAGGTTTTCTGGTGTAAAATTTTGTGTATTAGTATTCACATTATAATTGCTATTGGTATAAGGTAACGTATCACGGCCTTCATACTTCTTAAAGTTTTCTTTTTTTTTTGTTATCTAACGCAGCTACACAATGACCATGGTCATTCACATTTATACAAATATATTTTAAATTGTCAAAATAATAATTATGAATATTCAAGATATTATTTTGATTTTTCAAGATGTTATTTTGATTTTTCAAGATATTGTCTTTAATTTTAAAGATATTATCTTGAATTTTAATATGTTATCATGTAAGTTTCAAGATATTTTAGTTATTTTAGATACTACCTGTATAAGTATAAGTTAAAATTTCAAGATATTCTCTTAAGTTTTCTAAAAGAACTACCGGGCAAAAGAAAGTTTTCACTTTAAAAATAGTTGTATTAAAAAACAAAAAATCTTGTACAGTCTTTAATCCCCGCAGAAAATTAGCCCTAATGCAATATCACCACAACCACAACGCAAAGTTTCAAATGCAGCTGTCCAAATCATGCATTCTTGAAAACGTGCAAAACGAGATTTTGAGACATTGATTTAAGTGCACGTGCGTGATTGTAGCATAAATACCGACGTTGGACAGAGCAGGCATTCAGTAAGCAAAAATACACTAATAATGTGTCCAGACTTACACAAGCGTAACGAGACAGCGTGACCGGTATGGATATAGGGCTAATCAACGTCAGACGAACAGTCCTTTGACGATTTCTTACGGCTGGTATGCGAGCCTACTGACCCTTGCCACGTATACACCGCCAACGTCGACTACAATTAGATCAAAATGTAAGTTTTTGTTTACAGATAAAGTCAGTTTTGTCTGTTCAGAAACGAAGGCAGAGTTCGAGTTTTTCGATAAAGGACAGAGCGACTGGTGCCAAAGTTGACCCGTTTGGAGGTGGAGGCATCAAGGCTTGGTGTGGCCTTTGTGGCCATATTACGACACGGCTGTTTATTATCCGAGAAAACCTGAATGCTCAACAATACAGGGATGAAGTGTTGAGACCTGTTGTGGTGTCCCTTATTCAACATCAGCCAAATGATTAATTTAGCAATTTTGCAATGCAAGGCCTCACACCGCCTAAAGACTACATGAATAACGTTAACGTCAACGTATTGCCCTGGCCACCTCGCTCTCCAGACCTGAACCCCATTGAACATTTCTGGGACCGCCTCCAACAAATCGACAGGAACTTGGACATATGAAACAAAATTCCGGTTGATGTTATCCGCTGGCTGACGACATTAAAAAAGGCTTGTTTTGGCGTGCATGGATGCCCAGAGTGGTCAAGCCTGCTCTTGATGACGTGTTTCCTGACTACTGTGTCATTAATGGACTCTTTGTGTACCTTTTCACTTAAACTTAATTTGTGTAATTTGTAATTTTCACCTCTTAACCTTTTCTTTGTGCATTGTGAAGAATGCAATATCGGCATTACAATACATTTGTATTTTATTTTAGGGAAAATGACTGTTAATAAATTAATCATCATAAATCTTACATATGTCTTTGTTTTTGGTGTTTGGTCAAATAAAGCTGGTGAAAACGTCCCTTTTCCTGGTAGATTATGATCTTATATTTTTAAGGGCTCCAGTAACTTTCTGTAGAAAAGACAGTTGGATGTAAAACTGTTACAACTGTCAAGATCAAAATAAACAAATCAATTATGATGGAACAATTTAAATTTCAAAACAAAACTTGACACAGGTAAGATATACATTGTCCTTTTGTTGCTACAGAATATAATACATTGTAAAGAAGTAAGTGAGCCAATGATTATGCAAAAACGAAAGGAAACTTCGTTTCGCATAAACGAAGCCAAAAGTTTTAACTTAAAAGCAAATATGCATCGCTCAGAATAAGTGGTGTTCAACAACTGCGTATGCCGAAGCCCCTTCAACCCCATCACAAACTTTGGCAGAACATTCCACAATATGATGTGCAACGTTTTATTAATTCCATATTCCACAACTCTTAACCCTTTGAATGCCAAAATAATTTAAGACTTGTATGACAATGACCACCTTGCGCTGTTGAAAACCTATTCTGTTATAATTGGTTTAAAAGAGCTCCTTCACGAGCTCTTTTAAACAAATTATTACAGGATAGCTTTTCAGCAACCATTGGATTGAAATTTGGACAGTGAAACGAACAAATGTTAAGCTGGGCACTCTCAGGGTTAAACTGTCACCAGGTACCATGGACACTCACGTGCTTGTGTACATCTATTGGTGGTGGTTTTCTTAAGATAATGTTTTTAACATATCAAGTGTTGCCCCATTCTTATAGTGTCATGATCATTTGCTGTCTGTCATGTCCATCCGTTTTGTTAACTTTTAAAAGTCAACTCCATTTTCTTTTTTAAGTATACTTCATTTCGTGTGCTTATATATGTTTCACTGTATTTAATTACTCATCTGCTGTAAAAACACACACCATTCTCACCTTTTGTATGTCGCTCTCTTTCATCTAATAATCCCCTGTTTACTAAGCTCATAATACCACTGGCTTCATGTACACTCATATATATATATTGCATATCTGTTAGTTAGTATTCACCTGACGAATGGCGAGGAAGAGCCCAGTAACGCTGTGTCCGCAATAATAAAAAAAGAAGTTGACATCCATAATAGTCTATATATTTATTATAGATATATATCTTTGTAAACTATGCACTTTCAAATACAAATGTCTTGGCATTTGTGAAGAGAACATGATGTTGGCCAAGTGTTTAATCTAGGCCCCGTTCCTCAAAGCGATCTTAGGTTAAGTTGATTGTAAGTGACTATTTAAATAATGTCCTCATGGAATTGTTTTTTTTTATCATAGGCATACGGCTGTCGTTGCACAGGTATCGATTTAGACCCGGTGACAAATGGCACTTGGTTTGAAGCGGTCTCTGAGCAACGACGGTCGTGAGCCAATGTTATATTTTAGCACTTATTTTTAACTTCAACGCAAGTTCGTTGAATATTATTTGATAAAAGTCAAAGATTCGCAATGTATCTCTCAAACCACAGTTCCACCATTTTCAGTGTGCCTTCTGACCAACCTTGCATATCGTCGGGCCACCAAGAACCTCCCACAATAAACACGTCATGTTTTAGGAAGGGTTTCATCATGTAATCTCGGGTTTCTTCCATCTTGTAGCCAGGTTTGTAATATTGCCAAGCGGCCTTAAACGGGTTTTGGTTCCAGATCTGCATGCCTCCTCCTACCACTTGTGGAATCTTGGATTCAGGTATTCCGCAGATTTCACTCATGTAGCTGTGAATCAGTTTCACAACTTCTGTAGTCACTCGCTGTTCTCCAGGTAAACTTCCATTGATGTTACTGCCTCGATTCTGAAGTCGGCTCCAGAGGTCGAGACTGTGAACGTTGTAGGAAGGGAGAAGGACCGCAAGACCATTTGTACTGTTAAGCCATTCGTAGGCTTCCCCGGAGGGAAGGTTGCTGTGCGATTGTGTGCACTGTTCATTGCCCTCTTTCCACCAGGCTCGTGAATAAGCAAGGTAGATTTTTTCCACTGATTGATCTTCGACTGAGTTGAGTAGCTCACGAAATTTTGAGTCTTGAAAAGCTTGAAAAGACAACCTTTCTACGCTATCCCTCTGAAGCGCCAAAACAACCTTCTTCGCGCATACAACTGTGTGTGACATCTGTAAAAAACAGTAACTTTAGAGACACGCGTACTATACATTTAATTAATTATATTTAGTAATTTTATAATAATAATCATATTAATAATAATAATAAACAACTATTTCAAGTAAATTGACAACTTATAAATTAGATTCTTGATAGGCATTTAGAAGTGTAGAGCATAAGTCTATGGAACTTCATGGTGCCTATGCCAAACCAAGAAGTTGACATCCATAAAGTTACATAGACTTAACTTATAAATTAATTAACAAATCCTGAATGACATAAACTATGACTCCTAGCATTTGAATACTCATTAGTAATTTTCAATTTGGAAGCCAAAGTAACATAATTTTGCTGTTAAAAGAATTTAAATATGAAACAATATTGGATACCATTGAAATTTAAAACTTTAATAAATTGCGTCATTGACAAAATCAGTAATGCTGCTAAGATGAAACTATAAAATAAACACATAAAAAACAAACAAACTCCCCAACAATTTATAAGTCTGTACCTTGGGGTTCTTGAGCCTGGTTCCAGCAAAATTAAGCCTGTACCTGCCAGACCAGCCACCAATAGATACAAGCTGCTGGTTTAAATGGATACTGTGTCTGAAATGTTAGTCGTAACAAGTCTTAACTCTTACAATGCTGAACTGGAGCAAGTATAACTGAAAACTGTTACCACCATGTACTGTTAACCCTTACCGTGCGGCATAGGGCCCACTTTTTGCATTTGAAAATAAAACGACAAGTGACCTAAACAGACGTCATCTGTCTTTGAAAAATGCACCATTTGCAAATATTTTGGCAATTGTAAAGTTCATCCATGGGCCCAGTATTCGAACGTGTAAAGTGCCACGATATATCTCTCTGTTTTAGTAGACACGGCAACGTAGTAGTCATTGCTGAATCACAGGCTGAAACGTTAGAAGAGTTCTCATCCCACTGGAAATCAGTTTCATAACTGTTGAATTTACATGCCGTGAGAACAAATGCAATACAACACAGTAACACCCATAGTTCACAAGTTCTAATCGAAACTCAAATGTTTCACTGTATATATAACCCTATTAATAATGCAGTGTTCTAGAAAAACGTTTATATTTCAAGGTGACGTATTACAAATGTTGCAGGACACAAAGACCTCATTACATACACCACTAAGCCAATGAAATCAGAAAAAAATATGCCAAAATCATTGTAAATTGGTCATTTTACCTTGAAACATTTGTTTTTATTTGGAAAGGGCACAATTAAAAACAAATGAATTTGTAAACCAATGTCAAATTTGTTGTAAACTGTCCAAATGAACCTGTACACCCAAAATTCAATGGCAAAAATGTATAAAAATCATTCAACGGTTATTTATTGGGTTGATGAGATATCCATAGGAGATCTCATCAAACCAATAGAAATCCGCTGAATAATTTCTATACATTTTTCCCAGTGTTTGGTTTGGACGAAAGTGCACAGTTTACAACACGTTTAGAATTTGTAAACCGAGCTTGCTGGCTTTGTGTGTGTTATTGCTTGTAACTTCAACCATATGAGGCTTTACTAATTCAAACAAAAGCTATATTTTGTCATTTAGTAGGTTTCTGAATTTTTGTCATCAGTCCTATTACTCACTCTTTACTGGCTTCTAGGAATAAGGTTTTAAGTTTTTCTGGTAGTTGGCTGAAAC
>JAULCD010170234.1:0-10885 GCA_032361085.1 Calliostoma canaliculatum
GCAGAAAATAGTTTATGATAAATCTGTTCATGGAACACCTTACAAGGTGGGGGATAGGGTATGGCTTCACCAACCAAGCAGGAAGAAAGGACGAAGTAACAAAATGCGTAGACCATGGGAGGGACCATACATTGTAAAGAAACAACTGAGTCTGAGTCAGTGTACAGAATACGGAAAGAAAATGTCAATGTGAACAAAGTTGTACATTTTAACAGGTTAAAGAAGTGTATAGGTGAAACTGAGTTTGTAGAAAGAAAGAATATGGTTAGTAAAAATAATGCTCCAAAGATGGAAAATGGTCATTTTGGTAAGATGTTGAATAGTCAGAGTAAGTATGACAGCCCTGAGCAGCTTCCAAGCCCATTGGTTAAAATTGAATTGTCTTTGAAAGGTCACTTTGTTATGACCTTTTATTACAAGTTCCTAGATCCACTTCTGAAGCACACATAGCAATAAAACTGGTTTTAATCACAATGGGGTTGACACCTACTTTCTTGGCAAGATCTGGTAGTCAGAACCACAACACCCTGGGGCGAATTTAGAGAGGCCGACCGGGCGTTTCCCACAACCTGTAGCACGATTCCCTAACTTACCTGAAGTAAAATAAACTGATTTTGTTACAAACAGTACGATAAACTGCAGTTTCTCATCAATTGGCCAGTGTTGATGAACAAACAATTACGCATAACTGACCGTAGTGGAGTTCTGAACAAACTTTCTGGCAAATAGTCAGTGGTTTCACAAATGTAGTCAAGTAGTTTTATTCACTATTTTCCAAGAGGAAAATCGAAAAACCAGAAAGCAAGTAAAACAGGTACATTTTAAACACTTTTTACACATATACGTTGATAATATATCATAAGTGACCACAACTGCTATCGTTATTACACTACACGCTGTTGACTTATATTAGGTGCATACTTGTTTATAAATAGATCTTTAAAAAAAATTACAATTCGAATTAATGAATTGTGAGTTGATTTAGCACATAAACACAAATACAATGCATCAGAAATATCAAGTTTGAATGTTATTGTGATAGTGGGTTCTTTAAAGACCATCTACCATCTATTTTATATTATCAGAAAACCAGTACAAAGAGGCCGTCCATTAAATTTGTTGTTTGAGGAAATGACTTGGAAACATGTGTTAATTATTACATTTTCAGATGGTAGTCATTTTGATTTACCGTGTTGCGATTAAATTACCCCACAAATAGAATCCAAATTAATCAAAATATTAAACAGTATACGATTGTAAGTCGATAAAATCATGATGTGGTCTGCTCTTTGAAACTGCAACTGCAACTAATTATGGATACAAAATTTTATGGAGACTTTAGTTGGAAAACGAAAGTGTTAGTTGATGGAATAAAGGAAATGTATGTGTTGTCATATTTATGAAATAAAACCATCCTGATGTTAAATAAAACAACTAGAGTGGTTTAAACATCAGTAAAAACGAAATTATTGCACCGGGAGCACAGTGCAGCATTTATATACAAATTAACAACAATTAAGGACATAGTAAGTGATTGATGTACATGGGAATAAGAGCGAATCAAAAAAGTAGCAGAGATATAACAACATGAATTAATTGTTGTTAACATTACTAAACAGCTAGTAATGACCATACAACTAGGTACTGATAATACAAGCTGAGCGCGCGGCTGTCAAAATTGTATATCTTAGTGTGGTCAACGATAATTCACCATGTTTTTAATTTGCACATTGAATAGATGTGTGTGGTGAGCGATAAGAAACCAAGGAAACGGCACCGCAGTGTCCGAGTGAGAGGTCTATCGCACAGTATGAATTAATAATGGAGAGATAACTAGGTATCGAATCCCAAGATTAACAGATCCCCATACTGTAAGCTGCAAACACAAGAAAAAACAGAGGAACGTAAATTCACCATGTTTTTAATTTGCACATTGAATATATGTGTGTGGTGAGCGATAAGAACCAATGAAACGACACTGCACTGTCCGAGTGAGAGGTCTACCCCATAATATGAATTAATAATGGAAAGATAACCAGGTATCGAATCCCAAGATAATAAATTCCAATATTCGAACCAAATAAACACATGAAAAACAAAGGAACTAAATTCGCCATGTTTTTAATTGCAGATGGGCATGAAGTAACGATAAAAAAGTTCAATGTCTCACTTTTGACAGCTGCTGGGCTACAACTAGTGGTCCGAACTGCTGTAGTCCCTGTACATCCTGGGTAGATAAGTCTCTAAGGTAATGAGGCGCGAACACTGAGGTAGACTTTAAAAAAAGCCCTCCATTATCGAAATCAAAGAACAGTTACTGTGGAGGGCGAGTGTAGCAGCTAAAGCTCGTACTTCATGCAGGTAAGAAAAAGTGGGTGCTGCCAAGCCTTGCGCCTCGTATGTCTTTAGTATGACCGATCTCAACCAGTAGGAGATCATATTCCTAGTAATTTCTTTCTTCGACATATTTGAGAGTGGTATGAATAGTTGACGAAATTGCTTTCGTCGCTGTTTAGACCTGTCTAGGTAGATACGAAGCGCTTGAACTGGGCACAGGGAAAGATCTTCTTGATCATCAAGCCCTAAGATGGTAGACAGGGGAGATATATCAAAAGTTCTGGTATCTTGGCCCGGAAGCTGATTTTTTGCCAAAAAATTCCATCCTGACTAAGATTCACCTTGCTGTGAGCACACTGGTCGAACGTAATTGTACCCACAACGATGGCGTGGATTTCCGTCACTCGCGCCACGGTAGCAAGCGAGAGAAGGAAAGCTGTTTTCTCGGTTAGCAGATCGAACGCTACATCCTCTAAGGGCTCATAAGTGTCACTAGAGAGATTTTGAGAACGACTGATAAATCCCAGGCCCGTGGACGGAACTTACGTGACTGATCTTTCACTGTAAAGGCGTGCAAGATCTGAAGCAACTCCGGTACCTTGGTGAGCTTGCCTCCGCTAGGCGTAGATACTACTGAACCAATTGCTGCTTGGTATGTCGAGATCGTAGACCCCCTTCAAACTCCGAGACTATCCGAGATGCATTAAAATCTCCGCCACTTGGGGTGGCTGTGCTACCGCCGGGTTGAAGCCTTTAACTTAAGCGAAATTGGCGAAACTGGTCCACTTGTCATCATACAGCTTTCGAGTCGAAACTCTTTAGTCTTTAGCCGAGTAACCTTTCTTTAAAAGCGAGGTCTTAAGCAAACCCAATCGTGAAGCTGAAAATTTCTTACGCCCAGATGTACGTTGTCGGAGTGAGGATTAAGGAGAAGGTCGTCTCGAATTGGCAATGGAAACGTCGGTTGATCAATGACCATGAAGAAGTTCCGTGAACCACGTTCTCGCCGGCCAGTTCTCCGTTTGACGAACTTTCTCCAGTATCAAAGGCAACAGCATCGTTAGCGGAAAAACGGTAGGCGTCTAGTTCCTCCCACGATATTACGAGTGCGTTGTGATCCCGAGCCTGAGGGTCTGGGATTGGCGACACAAATCGTGGGAGACAGTTGTTGTACCGGGTCGCGAAAAGATCCACTTGAGGTATACAGAAGTGAACTGTCAGCAGTTGAAATGTCGATGGATGGAGCACCCACTCCATGGGAGACGGTCGGAACGGTCTCGACAAGGTGTCAGCAACATCGTTTTTGGCCCCCGCGATGTGCAGGGCCCTCACGCTCAGGTCGATGGATTCGATCAGGGCGAAGAACCTTAACGTCCAGTCCAGGAGGGCCGCCGAGAGTTGTTCCCTGTTTGTTGATGCAGTGGACAACTGACACATTGTCCAACTGTATCATCACCCGTTTCTCTTGGAGTATCCGTTTCTAAAACGCCGACAAAGTTGTTCCCTGTTTTTTGATGCAGTGGACAACTGACACGTTGTCCGACTGTATAATCACCAGTTTCCTTTGGAGTATCCGCTTCTAAAACGTGATTGCCCAGATCACTGCAGTTGATGTAGAGGCCCTTTTTGTCTGATGACCACCGTCCGGCCGTCAGATTGTCCCAGGAGTGCGCTTCCCAGCCCTCTAGTGACATGTCTACGAACAGGTGCTGTGTGAACGTTGGCGCGCTCATACAGACCCCGTCACAAACACTCAAAGGCTAGAGTCACTACTCAAGAAAACGACACTGATCGCTTGACGTAGATCTCATAATCCTTAGGAGGTCTCACGGGACTGTCGTCACTGTCCTTCTCCATCTGAGATGACGCGATGGCGATGGTAACGAAGTTGGCACAGTCCTGACTGATGACGACTGTGATGATGGTGGAACCACTGGAGGTGGTGTCAGTACCGTCGGTGATGTCATAGAAATCCTAAGTGTCCTAGGCGAGGTAGACGCAGCCGTATCGTACACTTAGCCTGTTGCATGGCCCACATCACGGCAGCGATCTGGCCTAAATAAGCAGAGTCCATAAACGGGGGTAAGAGTCTCCTGGTACCAAAGGCACCTGGGGGGGAGAGGTGCAAACCATTCCCACCGCTTCGAGAACCATCCATGGGAGTGACGTCACGCCGACGATGGAGAGGAGATCTGTCCCATGAGGGACCACTGACCGCCTCCGACAAATAACCATACTCGTCAGTAGGCACCTTCCGTCGCTGACGATCATCCCCCTCACCACTCTCCATGGGAGTGACGTCACGCCGACGATGGAGAGGAGATTTGTCCCATGAGGGACCACTGACCGCCTCCGACAAGTAACCATACTCGTCGGTAGGCACCTTCCGTCGCTGACGATCATCCCCCTCACCACCCTCCATTGACCTGTCATGTGAGACGCTACGGGGCTGCAGGGACGAATGTGTCGATTAGGATGAACGGTCAGTACCTTTCGGCACCTTCTGTTCACTCAATACCGACGAGACAGCCGTCGCCGCAGGTAAACGCCCCTCAACATTCGCCCCACCACAAGCAGTCGTGATACGAGTAGTATCACTAGCAGCGCCGTCACGTGACTTGTCAATAGAAGGTTGGAAGTAGGAACAGTCCCCCTGAGCGACGCTGGGTGGTGCGGATGCCCCAACTCCCGGAGCACTGGACATGAACGAAGAAGATGAAGATTCTTTCTTCTCCTTGAATTTCTTATCAGCCAAACGTTTGGCTCGTTGTTTCACAAACAACTTGAAGTCTGAAGATGACACATGAGCGCATTCCTTGCACCGCTCGTCTTGCTCGCACTGGGGAAAGCCTCCCGAATTTCTGCAGGACAGGCAATATCTGTGAGGGTCCATCTTCGATAATCTGTGGTGACACGATGCACAAAGACCTGTGTCCATCATCTTGCCACATCGAGAACACGAGGGGTCACACCACAGCAAAAACTCTACACCAAGGTAAGTCCAATTTACCTATTTTCTTCTCCGTAATAGGAAAACACACAACATATGTTGTAACGAAAGTCAACAAGCTGTGGGGTGAAGTTGAATTAGTGAAACTTCTTAGGAAAAAAACAACCCCACAGGACACTTTCCTCGCTAGCTCTTGCACCGAGCTCGCAAAGAGAAAAAGTGACAAGTAGACGCAGTTGGTGCTGGATGCGCGCGCAAGAGAAAAGGATGTAAACAAAAGAATTGTCAACAGGCTAGGATGCTTCCGTAGCTCGAGCGGAGTCGAGAATAACCCATATGTATGGATGATCACAGATTTAAAACAATGCCTCGCTTCTAACTCAGTTAGTGTAATAAACTTTTGTTCAACAGATGTATATCTTCCACTGCAACACGATTTTAAAAACTTATGGGGTCACCTTTGGCAACACCCTGATAAAAGGCGAAGGTGGATAATTTGATTATTGATGTGAAACCTGCAAGCTTCAACTAGTACTGAGGAACCAAGGGTGAATCACCCCATCATCACTGCATGTTGAAACTTCGTGACCAGCAGAGAACGATGCCGAGCCTCTCGTGGCAGGTTTCGAATCTGGGACTTTTGAGGTCAGCAAGCTGACTCCTTACCAACTAAGCTACCCTGCCATTTCAGATCGAGAATGCCTTTGTCCACAAACAGTAACATGGAAAACATAATATGGTCATGCCAATGTCTCGTCAATTAGTGCCTAACTGGCAGGTTTGGTTGCATATTTCACGTGGAAAGTATTTTAGAACACAGAAAACATTCGGATCTTTGAACGGGACAAAAACGATAGGAGAATAACGCAATTTTTTTATATGCGCTAATAGGTTGTGAAACATCCTCGAATCCAGAATATATAACTCCACTACGTTACGTTAGATATTCCCTGGTAAATGCAGGCCTGTGCGGGAGCCAATAATGAAGCGAAGGCAGCTAATAAAATCCTGATAAATAGAACATTTCATTTCACCAGAGGCAAGTGACTGATCTCTTATGGATTGAGGTCATTCCATGACAGATCCGTCACGCCACTACCAAGATGAAACAGTCTCTATTGGAATTAAGAATGTAAGGCGTCAAAAACGTAAGACTTTAATCATGGTTTCTCTTGTAAATTACAACATCAACGAACTGTACATGTTTGTAGTTTTGAGAATAGAATATGAGAATAGACATGTTTTATTACAGGGGAAATTTTACCCCAAAGTGGAAAATTGGCAATATAGTGTATTTTCCTGTAGGAAATGTGGCAATATATGTACTTTCCTTGTAAAGTATGACTATGGAGACAGTTTTCCGGGGGAATATTTGACTACATAATCCTTCTTCCAGGGCAAATATGGCACGGACTAGCTTATCTTTCATATCAGCTTCAGACATTTTGTTTAACTGCTGATTTTTATATTCTCACCAAAATTTCAACATGAAACAGACAAATGCACAATTTTAAAATTCTCTTCTTGACAGAAGCAAACAGAGACTTAATTACGGATTAATTATTATGATTTGTTTGGAAATGATAATTAATGTTTGTATTTTGAGACTGTCTTCATAGAAAGCGAAAAAATAAAAATCGAAAAACTACTAAAACAGCAAAAGGTACCACTAGAATATCTGTTCCATACATCTGTAAAGTTTTACTGAAAGATAATTGTCAATACTGAGCACTTTTTGTAGTTCTGCTTCGAAAACAAAATTTGTCGCTTTTTGAGACTGTTTTAATGGTAACAAATAGGTTTTTTTTAAATCTTCACTATCAAAAGGCATTAGTTCAGTATTTGTTTGATATGTCTGTAAAGTTTCATTGAAAACTATAAAGTGTTTTTTTTAAGATTTACAAACAAAATTTGCCCTTTTTTTAGACTGTTTCTATGTAAACATGAGAAAAATATAAATTACAAAATTCTTAAAATAGCAAAAGGCACCTATTCAGCATCTTATTAACCTACCTGCTAAGCTTCACTAAAAAATATTGAATAGTTTTCTAGTTCTGCTCCGAAATGGGTCCTTTTTTTGACAAAGTCCTAAATGTTTCCATGGAAACCGAGAAAAATAAAAATCCCTATATTCCAAAATAGCAAAAGGCACCACTTCAGCACCTGATTGATCTACCTGCAAAGTTTCATTGGAAAATAAGATTTTCTAATAAAATTACTGTTTCATTTAATTAGTGATCATACATACATATGGGTTATTCTTGACTCCGCTCGAGTTACGCAAACATGCTCCGGAAGCATCCAAGCTTGTTGACATTTTTGTTTACATCCTGTCCCACTCCGCGCGCGCATCCAGCACCACCTGTGACTACCTGTCACTTTTCTTCCCAAGCCATAGGTTCGATGCAAGCATGACCTTATACTCTCTGAGGATAGGTTGGGCGGGAGCTATGTATGATCACAGATTAAATAAAACAGTGATTTTATTAGAAAATCGTATGTTTTTACATCGCTGAATATGGCTGTCATCCCCTCTCGCACATCGACACCAGCTTACCGTAGACCCACATGACCAGGACAGCCAATCACGCACCCGTATGATGTCAACAAAATAGTTACACCTCCCAACATTACTGACAGATAGTAATGACCACACAACTAGATACAGATAATACAAGCTGAGCGCGTGGCTGTCGAAATTGTGTAACTGAATGTGGCCAGCGATAAGAACCATTGAAACAGCACCGCAGTGTTCCGAGTGAGAGGTCTATCGCATCTAATAATGGAAAGATAATAGGATATCGAATTCCACCATTAATAGATTAATATATCCCCATACTGTAAGCATGCAAACACATGCTTACCGTATTGCCTAAACATATCACTGCTGCCCTCTCCATCAACGCATCGATGGCCTCCGTCAGCCGATGCCATGGTGGAGTGTGGCGCCGCAGTGACATCGTAACCGGTGGCACAGACAGTAGCAGGGGTGCATATTATTCTCCTCACAAACAGATCCTTGAGTAGTGCCTATCGATGGGTGAACGGTCGAAGTCTCTCCCCCCGCCCCCCTTACCCTACCCGTACAGTATCCAAAGCTAGAGTCACTGGGAGAGACTGGAACACAACTGGCGGGAAGGGAAGGTTCTCACTACCTTCCCCTCCTGCCCTTCCCCTCCCGTGGCCGATAGTAAGGCTCCTAGGGTTCATCTTCCTGAGGACGGGAGATGATGTTGAAGGGGATGTTGATGGGGAATTATTCTCAAGAAGAGCTTCCTGCACGCAGTCGTCCCTGTAGCAGCGTGGAGCGTTCACAGGTGGTTCCCTCTGCAAAGCATCTGCAGCAGAGATGGTCAATGCACGCTCAGCCTCCTGAGCCCATGCCTTCTCCACCTTGATGACGCGGTTACCATAGATAGTATCCGCCGTCCAGGGAGCTCTCATTAGCGTTCTTCCGTGATGATCAAGAAGCTTGATGGACTTGAGGAAAGCCTGTCGCCGAAAGTTCGTAACCATCCCCTAATCGTAGTCGTGTGACATCGTAGATCCAACGCTGAGATGCCATGAGTGTCGATATAGCCATGGACCTCTCGTCTTTATCCGTGAAATAACCCGACTTCAAGAATTTCGCGCACGCTTGAAGTACCGTACAAGTAAACATACTTGTCGGTAGGTCCCTCCTGTCGCTGACGCTCACCCCCCTCCCAACCCTCCATCGACCCATCATGTGAGGCGCTACAGGACTGCTGAGATGAATGTGACGATGAGGAAGAACGATTAGTGCCAACCTGCACCTCCCGTTCACACGTTACAAGCGGGACAGCTGTCGCTGCCGGTAAACGCCCCTCAACCTTCGTCCCACTACAAGTAGTTGTACTACAAGCAGTATCCCTAAACACACCATCACCTGACACGTCAATGGCAGGTGAGGAGTGGGACCAGTACCCATGAACGCCGCTGGGTGGTGCCGATGCCCCACCCCATGAAGCACTACACATAGATGAAGAAGACGACGATCCTTCCTTCTTCTTGTCCACCAAGCGTTTAGCTCGTTGTTTCACAAACAACTTGAAGTTCGACGTAGAAACATGAGCACATTCCTTACAACGCTTGTCTAGCTCACATTGGGGAAAACCTCTCAAATCCCTACAGGACGGGCAATATCTGTGGGGGTTCGTCTTGGAAAGTCTGCGATGACACGACGCACAAAGACTTGAGTCCGACAACTTGCCATGTGGACAACCCGAGGGGTCATACCACGGCAAAAAACACCAAGTAGGACCAAAAATCCCTATTTCTTCTTCGTAATAGGTATAAACTTAAACAAAAACGTAGAAACAAAAGTCAATAAACTGTGGGGTGAAGTTAAGTAGCGCACTTCTTAGGTCAAACCCAAACCCCACAGGACACTTCCCGAAGGCTCTAGCTTGCATTGAACCTTTGGCTTGGGAAGAAAAGTGACAGGTAGACACAGGTGGTGCTGGATGCGCACGTGCAAGGGGACAGGATGTAAACAAAAATGTCAACAAGCTTGGATGCTTCCGGAGTATGTTTGCATAACTCAAGCGGAGTCGAGAATAACCCATATGTATGTATGATCACAGATTTAAAATTGTCAAATATTGAATAGTTTCTAGTTCTGCTCCGGAAACGAAATGCACCCCTCTTTTTGACAAAGTCCAAAATGTTTCTATGGAAACCAAGAAAAAGAAAAATCTCAAAATAGATTAGGGCACCACTTCAGCACCTGATTGATCTACCCGCAATGTTTAACTGAAAAATATTGAACAGTTTGGACTTCTACTCCGGAAACGAAATGATTACGGGTGGACAGATGGACAGATGGACAGACGGACGGATGGACAAACAGACGTACCATTAGCTATATCCCCCCGCATTATATGCCGGGGGGATAAAAATGTCACAAAATAAAATACATAACATTGTTTTATTGTAAATAACAAAAACACTTTTAATGAGAAAATATACAGGTTGTGGTACAAAACAATATTTCTATCAACTATTTCATGAATATAAACAGTTTGATCATTCACAGGATTATCAAAATTTACCCATAAAATTTAGTGATCCCATTTAAACATTGGAGATCAGTATATCACAAGTATCACAGAGACTTTATATCTGAATAGTTTTCACATTTGTCACACAAAAGTTTTAAACATGTAATTGACAAAACTTAAAAGAAACCTAAAATAATCAGTACAACTATTATTGCAATTAAATATTTTAAATATTTTAGGCCAAAAAAAATAAATGTTGTGGTTTCGATTACAAGTCTTTAAAATTTAGGGTAGGTCGATCGGGAATTTTATTTTTTTATTGAAATATTTTTTTCCTGATATCAAACTTTATCTCCTAAACTGATCAGTGGATTTCAGCCAATCTTACAACTGTGACCACCATCTTCATCCCTGTCTCCAGGTTAAATAACCGCTAAACCTCAACTGACTTGCAGAGTAAATACTAGGGGTGTAACGATTCATCGATAGTATCAATATTGTTATCGCCTCTCTTATGATACGATGCATCAATAAAAGTTTCATTTAGGCGATATATCACAATACCTTTATCATGAAT
>JAULCD010170345.1:0-10885 GCA_032361085.1 Calliostoma canaliculatum
CTGTCGAGCCCTTGGTATTACAACACTCTTTTATGCTTTGGTATCCCCCTACCTTCCTATTGTTTTTGATTAATTTTGACGAAAAGTGTTTAACATTTCTTATCTGATCAAAAGTTTGTGTTTGGAAAGTGCACAGTTTACAACCATTTTAAGCCTTCGTAGACCGAATTTATTAACCCAGTGACATGGTTTAGGACGTCGTAAAGTTATGACGTCTTAGTAAAACGGGCCCCAGAGTAAAAAGGGGAGAGTGGATGTCGTGTACATGCAATAAAACAAAAATACACTAAAAGAATCATCATTTGAGGATTGACTGTTGAACCAACCGAAAGCAAGTGTAGTCATCTCCGCACCGATGGGATATTATGGTGGCCGAGGGGGGCCATCGCAATATCGCATTTTACAACCCACGCGATATCGTGATTAGACGACACGACATGGCAATAGCACAACACGTCATGGCGATAATATCGTTTTATCGCGGTATTGCCATATCGCGTGGATTATGGAACACGATATTGCGATGGCCCCTCTCGGCCACCATAGGATATAAACTTTACGTGCTGGATTTCGAGAAGTGGTATATCTTTTTCATGTTGTCAGCATAAGCCAAGTAAGTACCGATCATGAGAGGAGGGTGGAGACAAGGAAGAATGTCAATGGACAGAGCCTTGGAATTGTACGATCGTGAATATAAAAAGCCAAAGGAGGAAAAGAAGGAATGGTAAGGTGAAAGTAAAGATGGTCGCGCCCACACAACAAGTTGTCGAACAGGCCATAGCCTTGAATAATATTCAGCAAAAGGAGAGTACAAAAGAACAGCAAAAGGAGAGTAAAGTAGAACGGCCAAACAAGAGACAGCCAACAGAGTTTTAAATAAACACTTTAAAAAGTTGCAACATCTTTGACCATTTATTTTATAAAAAAATAAATAATGGATGACAAAATATGTCCCAGATGTGGAAAAGAGTTTTCTAGAAAAGACGCTATGCTACATCACAAAAGGAACAAACATCCGTCGTCGACACCACCAGTACTACCACCACCACCACTACGGCACAAAAAAACAAACATCTGACGTTGGCAACACCATCACCACCACCTCCACCACCATCTCCACCACTTCCACCACCACCACCACCACTACCTCCACCACCACTGTCGCCGCTTCTGCCACCACTGCAATCGACTACTGGTCAAGAATTTAGATTACTGCATCTTTTTATGACAATCGTCTTGGGTCCTACATCGTGCGGGAAACAGTTTTTTTAGCCGACATCAAAATTAAACCCTACCCACAATGAATTATTTGGCTATACAGACGATGGCAAACGTTGTAGGACAAGATAAGGAAAAGGATATACCCCCGCGTCAAGTTTTACAAAGGTATTTCTTTGGACTTGGACACTGATGAATTATTGGATCCTAACGAGAGAAATGTCATCGTATTGGATGATCTCATGTCTACCCATGATACCCATGTTACAGATCTATTTACCGAAGGTAGCCATCACAAAAACCTGTCCGTCATCGCTCTCAATCAAAACTTGTACTTTAGCAAAGATCCGACCCCCCAAAACATTGTCACTATCTGATCCTGTTTAACAACTACGTGGATAAACAACCCATCGTGACCTTAGCCCGTGAAATGTATCCTCAAAACTCCCATTTCTTTATTCTCGCCTTCGAAGGGACTGTTTGGCACCCTAATGGCTACATGTTGGTGGATCTGAAACCCCACACCAATAATGGGACTATGCCCTAATATATTTAACCTAAAAGAACCTAGCTCACCGGTTTATTTAGATTCCAACTCTTTTAGAAAATGAACGTGTATTGAAATTCTCGACATGATTCCTTGAGACGACTGCAGATTGATGTTTCAAGACCAGAGAGATTTATGAAAACACATGAATTGCTGTCCAAAATGAAACGAGGTCCGCCCAGGCGTCCGGATTGTCCAGAATATAAACATAAACGACTTGAGGAGAACAACTAAAAAAGCCAGAAAAACTTGCGACTATTGCAGTTTCGTTTAAAAAGAAACCATGATTTACAGAAACATTTGCGTAACCACAAGTCAGACGGCGGAGACGACGAGGATGACGACGTCGAAGAGTTAAACTTAAAAATCAAAAGTTTAACACGGGGAGCCGAACAAGAGGAAGACTGTATCAGACGTATGTACAACAGAGTTTACGGCTTTAACAAGGAGGATATCAAGGAGGTGTAGCCAAGTACAAAAGTAGAAATATGTCTGAAGATATTATCAAAGAAAAGTTAAACAAGATACTGCGGAAACGTTTCAAGGAGACCTACGCCAAATTTATTGTCTACACCTAATTTCTGATGGATGGACCTAAAACGCGTAAACTTTTAAAAGACATCGATGACAGACGGCATAAGTTAAACAAGTTCAAGTCTTGGGTGGAGACTCTGGTTAAGAACAAAGATTTACGGTCCGAGATGAGTCCACTAAGGAGAGTGGCTATGATACAAAAGAATTGTAAAACGGTTTGTCGATGATACAAAAAGATTGTAAAACGGTTTGTCGATGATATAAAAGAATTGTAAAACGGTTTGTCGATAATACAAAAGAATTGTAAAACGGTTTGTCGATGATATAAAAGAATTGTAAAACGGTTTGTCGATGATATAAAAGAATTGTAAAACGGTTTGTCGATGATATAAAATAATTGTAAAACGGTTTGCCGTTGATATAAAATAATTCTAAAACGGTTTGCCGATGATATAAAAGAATTGTAAAACGGTTTGCCGATGATATAAAAGAATAGTAAAACGGTTTGCCGGTGAACTTCTAACCCGCAGGTTTACTCATTTAAAAAAAACGAAGTGAATAAATTGTGTGCATTAAAAATGGGTTGTTTTTTTAATTTATTTAAGCAATTATGCTATCTGGTATTAACGTAGATATTTACGCACATATATCATCATATATTATGATGTTATTCACTACATTACATTAAATATAATATCATAACGTATAATAAACTGCATATCATAAAATACAATAACAAACAATGCTATACAATACCAAACAATACAATACTACATCAAACAAACCAAAACAATATATACAATACAGTACAATACGATACAATACAACACAAACTCATTACATACCCTTAAATATAATATCATCCTGTACAATACAATACCATACAATAATATATAATGACATTTATTACTCGCCTGTTGGAAATACTACTGTTTAATAACTCTAAATTGTTATTAATTAGTGATTAATAACACCTCCTGCTGTCATTCTGTTGGAACAATATACTTTCACTCAATCACGTGGTACTTTGGCTTTTTGGAGTTTTGGTTATTAAATTGTGTCCACTCTATTCTAATTTGAATAAAAGAGACAAACCCCAACCTATTATGAATACACGTAAATGAATGACGTTCAAATATCACCCCATGAAATAGGTGTTGACTGTGGCTGCCATAAAATCCTCTCTAAAATATTTGATTGTGGTATGCATTTTTAGGTAAGAGTTTTTTTATGGCCTTGACATTGAGTGAAGGTGTCATGGCCGATGTGCGTCGTTACACGTTTTATTTTTCATAAAATGTGCCATGTAAGTACACGTTGTGATAAGATAAGTATTTGCCTACGTTCGTTATACATTTAGCAAGGTATTGTTCAATGCAGATATTGCTTAGTTTTTCGATAGAAGTGCATAACATTCTTAAATCAATTGAACCATAAACTTGTGACGAGAATACATTCGCGAGCGGCAATGGAATATTTTCAAATTTATTTATTTTGTGGCATTACTTAAGTCTAACCTGTATTTTAGTAGACTAATAGTAATTCCAATTAATTATTATTTTTGCCACAGATGATTTTAATCCTTTAAAAATTGATGATGTGAACATTTGAGGTAAAAATAACCAACATCAACACCTCCCGTTACGATAAAATATATTGTATTCATACACTATTTCTAAGTTAGATAAACAAAAAGAAAAACGTTCAAGCTATATTAACTTTTAAGAAGGCGAGTAACAAATAAAATACTAACCTCGCTCCCGTGTCATACCATTGTTATGAAACTCGTGAATAGTTTCAAAACAATGGTATGGCACGGCAGCTCGTTTAGTATTCTATATATAACATTAAAACTATTTCGCTACAAAAGTTTATTGAAGATCTACACCTGTCCATATTTTTGGTACGAGAGAAAATACACAAAATACAATGTCAACGTAACTTAATGAAAACCGTAAAAGTAATGTTTAAAATAAACTATTTTTGTCTTGTTAACACGTAGCAACAATGTTCTGTTCAGATCACTAGATAGTATTTCAATCTGACATAGGAACGATAAATGACTATTATAAAGTGAATATCATGTAGAACGATACTGTAATATTTATTTTTGTGAACACTGTATTCGGTCGCATGTATCAATATGCTCATAGAAAATATGAATGAACAAACCGTGACTACCTTAGGCTTTGACAACATACCCTGTGATCATTTGTTTAAAAGAGTTCCGTTAGGAGCTCTTTTAAACCAAATATTACAGGATAGGTTTTCAACAGGATATTTGGACTAACATTTAGACATTAAAACTTTCTAAAGTTCAACTTGGCATTCTCAAAATTGAAAGAACTCTAATCCTGTTTCAGCAAATATTATATCTCCGATACGTGACTTGGTGGCTTGACAGATGGTACAAGCAGTACTATTTTGAGTGAGTGATTATGTTGAAGTCAAACACTGCGATCAAATACAGTATTTGGTCAGGTAGTGGTGGTTTCATGCAACAGAAGAGTCAACACTACCAATGTGGCCATGTCATACAGTGCCATCAGCAAACTTAAGATCAGGGATTTACCGGACGCAAAACCCTGCGTCCCATACGCATACAATTTGACAAGGGACGCACAAGTGTTTACGTGTGCGTCCAAAGGGACGCAACAACACCACATATTACTGTTCTCGTAAGGCAAAGATCGCTTTAGAATCAGTGCCAAATGGCACCGGTTCTAAAACGATCTCTGCGCTATGACAATCGTAAGCCTATGATTTGAAACAACTCCACAGGACATAATGTCGCTGTTCCAAACATCACCTACGATCAACTTCGTCTAAGATCGCTTTAAGGAACGGGGCCCTGAAAATACTTCTAAGAAGCTGTGTCAGAGTGTGACCCCCACGTTATGGCCTGGGACCCCTATATTGTTTAGTTGCGAGTCCCAGGGACTCGCTAATTTATACGTCGAGGTAAATTTCTGCTTAAGATGATGTTTAGAAACCAAGTGTGCTATAACATTGTGCTCTATCAACACTACACGTAGACGTATTATCAAACATTTATCACGCTATTTTACCCTACTACTGTAGTCAAGTTGATTGATTGCTTTTATGTGAATTTAACAACTGTATCATGATATAATACTCATGCGATGTTTTAACATTATTCATTTACAAATGGCTGTAAAGAGTACTAACTTAAAACTATTTAATAAATGATAAAAAACATTAATCTGTTTGATTGGAATTCTTAGAAGTGGAATGGAAATGAAAGGAAAACTTTGCTTATGGATTACACACTTCTTTATTTACAATGTGCTACGTTTCGGTATAGTTTCTTATACCGTTATCAAGCATAATACTTGACAACGGTATAAGAAACTAAACTGAAACGTAGCACATTGTAAATAAAGAAGTGTGTAATCCATAAGCAAAGTTTTCACCTTGATAAAATCATTACTAAAAGGGTATTCATATAATATTTGTAATAATAATAAAAAGAAACAGTGAGGGCCCGAGGGAGGTGATTGGCCATCAAGGGTTGTGTTTACATTTAGTAATGTATTTTTAGTACCGTATTTACGTTTAGGGAAAAAGTGATTCCTCTGGGAACGAGCTTTTTGTTTGTCTTGGAGAAAGCTTATTAAACCAGTGTTTTTACTATAAAAAAACGTGTAATTATTAAAGTACCAGACTATGATTAAAATGGGCATAATATCCCAAATATAACAAGGTAAATTAGAGTACTCTATTTTTTTTAATAAAACAAACACATTTTATGAATTTTCGAATTCACATGGGATTAAAAAAACCGGAAGACAAATAAATCAGCATAATGCGATGGCAGAGTAAATCTATGTAAACACACATAGAAAAAGGACGTATTTTTGTTGTACACTCTGAACACGAAAGGAAACCAAAATATAGACAATATATAGTGACAGTAAAGTTGATTAACTAATGGAACTAGGTGTGTGAAAAAGCATTGACTGTACCGAACTTATTCACCACATCCGATGTTAATAGCGTTAATTTTGTTTATTCAGAATATTTATTGTAGCGTTTTTTTCCAAGCGATATACATCACAAGTTATTTTGTACTTTATTATTTATTATATGTGAACAAAATTGAAAAAAAAACCCTCTCAAACATAGTTTGACGTGTGTCTATTTTCTAGATGTTTGTGGTTTTGGTATTGTAATTCACAAAATACGGCAACAAAGTTGTCTTATTAAAATTTAGTAATTATTTTTTGGCGGGTATTTAAATCAAATACATGTACCAACACAATGTAAATTCCTTAAAGTCGGGTGAATGAGCAATTATATGCCCTGAAACGTGGTAAACATTTGTAGCGAAAAGTTGACATCGAATAATCCTGAAATATGCCTTACCACTTATAAATGTCCATCAAAGAATTGCCTTGTAATTACAGACAATAGACAGCAATAGCCAGACGATACCCACAGAATAGCACATAGTGATTGCAGTCCACTCAACCCTTCCTTAAAGCGATCGTGGTCGTAAGATGATCGTAAGTGTTTTTTAAACAATGTCATGTGTAGCTGTTTTATCGTATGCTTACTACTGTCGAAGCGCATAAATCGATTTGGAACCGGTGCCAAAATGGCACCGGTTCCAAAGCGATTTCTGCACTACGACAATCGTAAGCCAATGTTATATACTAGCACTTACAACCGACTTAGCCTAAGATGTCCATGTATAAGGATTGATCATTAAACCTAACAAACATACTCTTTATCACAATTGGCCAAAATATGTCTGCTATATTTGGGATCACACTGTCTAGAAATGTAACGATTATTTCATTTTGAGTTGGAGTCACTTTTATCAGATAGTGTAGTCTTAACTATAACCTGTTTTGTGCTTGTCACTGTTTAAATGGAAAAAATTACATTGAAAGTGATTTTTTGGAAAACAGTTGACACAAAAATAAACGTGACAAGGTGTTTGATCTTTGCCTGTGTTTTTCCTAAACAAAATTCGATTATTTCTTAAATAGTATTTTCACAACAACAAAATATTTAAATGTATTTGATGATAGTTTGGGATGTCGGGTTCCTCAATACCGACGCTTAGGATTAGCCTGTTGTGTCGTGTCATAGATTCTGTCTCTTGTAATCTTTTCATCAATAAAAAAATATGTTAATGCGACACACATTGATTCAAACGTTTCTGCTGAAGCACTAATACATGTATGTCCCAACTTCTTAGTGATTTTGTTTTTTTATGTTTTTTTTTGTTTTAGTTTTTTGGTGTGTGTGTGTGTGTTTTTTTTTGTTTTTTTTAAATAGCCCGTTACAGTACCTGTGGTATCGTCTTTCAATTTCAATACGACGTGTTTTTATAAATATCACTGCCTTATGTACAACCTGAGTTTCTTTTTAAAATATATTCTGTAGTAATGTGTTCTGAAAGTGTTGTGATATACTCATTAATTAACATCATCATGACCCCGTTTCTCAAAGCAATCTTAGGATAAGTTTATCGTAAGTGCTAAAATATAAAATTGGCTTGCGACTGTTGTAGCACAGAAATCGCTTTGGAACCGGTGCCGAATGGCACCGGTTCCAAACCAAATTCTGCGCTACGACAGTCGTAAGCCTATGATAGAAAACAATTTTACATTGTTTCCAAAATTACTTACGATCATATTTACACTAAGAACGCTTTGAGGAACAGGGCCCAGATCTTTGAGGGACATTCAAAATGTCGTAAAGCCTAATTCAGACCAAGTGTATGAGTATGTCACTTTGTGGCATTGACTTATAATAGCCGTAATGTACAAGTGTGAGCGTAATTTAAGCAATTATTTTACGAGGACCTTCATTATACACCCTGTACTAATATTGTTAGAAGGGCGCTTGTAGCCAACTAAAAACAATCACTTTCGATAGCATGGCTATACAAAATACCAATCTTCGCATTTAAAGTAAAAACATTCCAAAACTGTTCCTCTGCAATACTATCAAGGAAAAAAGTGAAATCTAATTTACCAACCTTAATCTGTCTACAATGTATTTTTTACTCTGTACAATACAAAAATCCACAAACGAATTAATCCTAGCGATCTCTGCGCTATGACAGTCTTAAGTCAATGTTATATTTTAGCACTAACGATCAACTTAGCCTAAAATCGCTTTGAGGAACGGGGGCCATGTTTTGCTGAATGGTGTCGGAACTGCTCGTTTGCATGATTGCTTCGAGACTGAAGAGCTCATTTCCTGTCTATCTGAAGCACACAGTTTGTCTTCATCAAGAGCAAGCTAAATACGCCAGGGTTTGGTGATGGGCACGGTAAGATGACCACTTCGTTCAGTGGGCGTCATTTAATGACGTCATTGTAAACCTACGACATTGTAAACTATGTTCCTCGGTTAGCGGGTTGGCCTGAAAATGCCTAAAATTGTTGTAAACTGTGCACTTTCCGAAATAAAAACTTTTTTTAAATGCACAGTTTATAACAAATATTTTGCATTTGTAAACTGAACCAACCAACCTAGTGAAACGATTTACGATGTTGTAAACACTGGAAAATGTACAGAAATTATTCAGCAGATTTCCATTGGTTTACTGAGACAATGCAGTGAAGGCTTCCTACACATGAGCTGTGGGGTCTAGCATTATCGTCCATAAAGATGGGCCTTGTATGGAGGGGATATGGTTGTCAAAATGAGGCTCCACAGCATGTTTCAAGATGTCTCGCTAGTACTTTTTTCCCCAGTGACATTTATCAAAGAAAGCGTACAGTTGTAAGAGAAACCTCCCCACACCATCAATGACCTCTCACCGAATAAAACCTATGCTATTGTGCTCATCTAGGTATAAGCTGTTATCTTTTATCTCCAAAGCCTTGCTCTTTAAGCTCTCACAAAGAGGGGTAAAATTAAAAGCCTCTCACCAGACCAGTGGATCTTATTCCATAATGCAAGTTTCTAGTTCTGACGAGCTGTGCACCAGGCTAGTCGAGCAGCTGTATAAGGATTCGTAAGCAGGGGACGTTTAACGGGCCGTCTGGCCTCTCTTTTTCTAGCTTTCTCTCTCTTTCTCTATCTTTCTTTCTCCCTCTTTCTCTCTCCCTCTCTCTCACTCACTTTCTCTCACTCTTTTTCTCTCTCACTCTCTCTTTCACACACCCACTCTTCTCTCTCTCTCTCTTTTTCTCTCTCTCTATCTCTCTCTGTCTGTCTGTTTGTCTTTTATCAATCAAAACTATTTTAATGCTACGCACATTGATTCACATACTGCCCCTGAAGCAGTATTAATATATGAAAACTCGTTAGTTTGTTTTGTTTAAAAAAATATGTTTTGTTGTTGTTGTTGTTGTTGTTGTTGTTGTTGTTATTTTCAAAATTGCCGTTTCCAGTGGTATCATCTTTTCATTTCAATACAATGTGTCTTTATAAATATCACTACACCTTACGCGGTCATGATAATGGGTTCTGAAAGTGTTGTGGTATACTCATAAAATCACATTATCAAGGCCATGTTCCTCAAAGCGATCTTAGGCTAAGTTGATCGTTAGTGCTAAGATATAACATTGACTTCGTAGCACATAAAGCGCTTTGGATCCGGTGCCATTCGACAACGGTTCGATCGATTTATGCGCTACGACAGTTGTAAGGCTATGATAAGAACCAATTCCACAGAACATTAATTTAAAAAAATATATATTTACGATCATCTTCACACTAGGATCGCTCTGAAGAACAGGACCCAAGACTCATCCTGATTGTTTCTGTCTTTTAAGATATATGTCAAGTCGCCTGCATTTATTTATTGTTGTTAATTATCGGCGTTTGACATGCCTTTGAATATATGAAATCTACCCACAATGCCTATGTGCAAAATGTTTGACTGATATCATATTGTATATTTATGAGTGATATTCTGCATGGACAAATTTTTTTTATTTTTTGTAAAACACAACACAAAAGAAGTTCTTCATAAGTAATAAAATAGTCAGACTTGAAGTATCTTCTTTTCAAAGTGCCTTAACGTGCAATCTATTTCATGTGTGTATAAGACAATAAACCACCACAAAATATAAGCATTATTTATCATTTTTGCCCTATCAAAACATGGCCAACATTTCTAGATTACCGAAATCATTGCCGAATTCCTCCGCTAATTTAACCATTCACAAGCCTGAACAACTATTAAAACACAAGGCAAACCAAACTCTTCATAAATAACAAAATACTTATATTTAAAGTATATTCTTTTCAAAATGTCTGAAAGTGAAATATATTCCACGCGAGTATATTACAATACCCCTACCCCCGACCCCCTAAATATAGGCATTATTTATCATTTGTGCCTAATCAAAACTTGACCCACATTTCAAGATTACGAGGACAAATGTCTTGGTAACGATGCTTGGCTTTGGTCATTGCCGATTTCCTTCATAAAATTTACCATTGACAAACCTGATCCACTTGTTACAAGGTCGTAGCATCTTTCAATAAGGTCAGCTAAAGTAGTCAAAGAAATCTTGCTGATTGGACAAATGTTGTCCCCTGTCAGGCGACAGACCAATTGTGAATGTTCCAACCAAATCAAGCCTGAGTCGT